>JAWDEX010000022.1:3809410-3829791 GCA_035221805.1 Trichilia hirta
AGTACACTGGAAATTCATACGATGGTGACGACAATGCACTTTATTAAGCTAAACAAAAGGATGAGTTATTCTCCAAAATAAACAATAAGTTGCGTATAAGCAAAGGAGCAGAATTTTAACTTTCCCCAGCACAAAAGCGTCTCTTTTCACGTTCTTTACTACTTTAACGGCTGATTTTTTATTTTTTATTTTTTTTTCTTATTATGCGTAAGCTAAAGTTGAATGCTATCCCCCGATCTCCCAGAGGCCAGAGAAGCACATTCATGAAAACCAATATGAAAATCACAGCCCTATCTAATTGATCTCCTCTGCCATCAAACCCAATAACAGAATTATCCATTGAATTGACTGATTGGAAAAGGAATGTAATTAGTACAAACCAATTTGAATCCGATTATACAAATTGACTGAGGGAAGGATTTAGACAACTTCTCACCTTAGTGGCAGAAGAAATGGACATGGGACCGGGACCGGGACCGGAAGAATCGCCCAAACTCTTCAGGATCAATCAATCCTACGTACTGCTCATGACCCTGGTTGAAAAACATACACATTCATTGGTAACATCTCCTGCCCCACGTGCATGCAACTGCTCCATTTTAGTCATTGTACACCCCATTACAATCAGCAAACACCCCAGCACAAGATTTATTTATCAAAACCACAGAATGCACCACATACACAGTCAACACCATCCACAAACGACCACGAAAAGACAGAAACTCATCAGTATCGGAGTAAAAAAAATAATGAACAGAAGACACATCACCATGTAACCGTGCACACACTTATCCACATAACAGAAAATAAAGTTGATAAAGAAAACAACCATTTCAACCTGAAATCAATATTGTCAGCTACTAAACTGTTCGAAATGATGAAGGCACAACTTTAAAACAGCACATGCATAATAGTTTTACACTGATAATAAACCATTACGCCTTTAATTAGAGAAACACCCAAAACAACTTTGAGACATTTCCATTTCAAACCGAAACCTAGAGTTTGGCCTCTGACGGAACGAAATCATTATCAGCAACATAAAGGTATCCCACATAATCACGTATCCGACATAATCACATTTCCAGCAATAAAAAACACATACACATGAAAATAAATTGAAACGAACAAACCTTCACTGGCAAAGTCGAAGAAGACTAAGCCTCATCCTCCAGCACTCTCGCGATCCAAAACCGACCAAAACAGAAAGAAGAGGCTTCCCCAATCGACGAAACCCAGAAAATCGTCGGAACAGTCTCGATATCCATCGCTCGACCGTGATTTTTTGCGCCAAAGCTACGGATTTTTGGTTGGGCTCACGTGTTAGTGGAACAGTGATTCGGAAGGTTTCTTTTCTTTTTTTTTTGAAGTGGGAGTCGAGTTTTGTTTAATACTCGATATAAAATGTCAGCTTTACCCTTAATGAATTTGGCATCCTTCGCTAGATAACTACCATTAAAACCTTCAATAGTTTAACAGATGCGGATGAAAGTGACCAAACAATGTCGTGAAATGATAAAACTCAAAAATCTTGGGGACAAAATTGACAATAAGCCATCTATCAGGAATCATAATGTTATAATTAATAACAAGTGGGTACTATTCTATTTCACTAAAGTCTTCTTAAAACGATCTTCCTCTTTTATATATATATAATTTGAGCTTTAATTAAACTTACGTAAAAGACAAAATTAATTAAATAAAATATGCAATAATTTTATATTAAATGTTTATTTAACTTCTTTAGAAAATAATATTTATTTTAATTAAAAACATTAAAAACCTTATATAATTTTATTCTATTGAATATAGTTCAATTTATTCTTTATGTTGATTTGTTTCTATTTCTTTAATTTTATTACATTTTTATTTTTTTCCAAGATTAAATTTCATATGTTTAAAATAAATTATTATTGGTTAAAGATATTGGGATATGAATTATTAGTCACTTGGATGGCGACACATTTACCAAACCTTTGATCTACCGTCATGTATAAATGGATTTTGATCATAGTTTAAAGTTTTAGATTATAGGTGAATTAAAAAAATTAAGAATCCAACCAAATCAAATTGATGTTTTTAAATTTTGATAATAATATTTTTTTCTATCTCAATATTACATATGATTTATAAGAATGGGTTAATTATAATTTTAGAGTAGTATAAAATATATGATATTTTGATTCGTTTACATATTAAAAGTTAAAGGGATTCTTATTTATATTTACATAATATTCTAAAAATAAAACAAATATTTTTAATATAATTCTTTAGATTGCTACAAATTTTTACCTTCAATTTACGTTGAACTTAACAAGCGATGATAAATAAGACTTATCTTGTACAGTTTAAAAATTAAACACGTATATATATATATATATATATATATATATATATATATTTGGAAAAAATTTTTAAACTCGTTTTAAATATTAAAAATAGTAATATAAAATACAATGCAAAATGTTTACCACATCAACCTACTTGTCCATCGCGGATTTTTTCATCCATTCTTGCATCGCAGGCGCTATCAGCGGCCTTCGAATCGAAGCGATCAAAATGACAGAATCTTCATCCTCTTTTCTTCTCTCTTTCGTATGCTTTCAATATAAATTTACAAATGACGACGATATCGTCATTGTCTCTTTATCTTGGCTTTGCTGCAAAACCAGTAACCCCAAAAACTTCTGGTAATTTAATGGAACTTGCTTTTCGCCATATTGTCCGTCTTTTTGTTGACAATTTTGTGAATGTTGTCCGTGATTCAGAATGTTTCGAAAACAGTTTGAAATTATATCTTACAACATTTAGATTGTGACTGGAATTAATTACGTAAAAACATTTAAAATTTGCCAGCTTATCCAATCAGGTTTGCATTTTTATATTTGAAAATCTGCATATCTACAAGCGCTTAACTTAAAAAAAGGACTTTTTAGAAAGCACTTCCAAATGCCCATTTGTCTTTTTATGCATAGTTGACTACAAACTTCTTCAATTATTTTTATGTGGATCTTGACTCTTTTTGTGGATAAATACTGGGTGAATCTCACCAACGGGAAGGTTCTCACAAGCATGTCAAATATTTTCTGAGATTGGTTTGATAACAATAAGCTCAGTTATCATTTGCATTATTGCTTCTTTCTCTTTTGATTGATTCATAAAATGCCTTGGTGGGATTTGCCATCTCTTTCTTGTGTTAGAAATTCGAGGGGCATTTTTGAGGTTAGCGAGTCTTTGTTTTTGGGTTTTTGGATGTTTATTTGCTGGGATTTTTATCACATTAGAGAATTATATCGAGTATATCATAACCTCAAGAAATTGGGGCAAAGAGAGAAATGGGATTGCAATTTTAGACTGGAATATGGCTTCTGTTTTTTATTCCAGGCTTCTAGCGTATGGATTTTGTGCATGTATACATGGTTTGTAATTTTGCTATCCTACAACATAATGATCTAGTGCTTGATGAAATTGGATCCTGGAAATCTCTTGATAAATGTTTAGTATCTTAACTAATTTTCTCAAGCTCTTATTTTGACCAATGACTTCCTTAGTGGTTGTACTCCTTGTGCAATTACTTTTGCATTATGCTTGTTCTGCCACTTTATTTAGATCATAAAAGTACAAAACATATGCTTATGTTTATATCCATTAACTAGATACATATTAACTATCCTATTATACATTATATGCAATTATTATGTATGTGGGTTTAACGAGTTAATGCCCATGAATGGTTGCCTAAACTAGATATCAAATGTCAATGTTTGTTGCTTTCAGTTGTCAAAAAAGATTATATGTCAAAATTCAATTGTAGAGTTCTGAACACACTTCTTCGTTTTGAAATGAATATTGTTACCGAAATGATCTTTTCGGAATTATCTTGGATGACAAAATAAGCCAGAGGTTGCTGATTTCTGCTAGTAATCATTGGTTTTCAGCCGTCGAGTTTTCACTACTAGAACATTGTGACAAAGAGGTATTGTTTTTCTTCTATAAGTTTGTCCAATGTAATTTGTATGTGCGTGTTATTCAATCACATAAGGTAAAGTATCACATTGGCATCTGAATACAATTTTGCTAGATATGAGGAATTTTGGGATAGCTTAATACTCGTAGCTAGGTTTAAAAGGAGATAAAAGAGAAGATAGTGTTGGCTAACAGAATTTACATAGGAGGATAGGAGAAAGAGAGGAGACAGGAATGATCTTTTCTACATTTTTAGAAAGATTGACATTAGTGTTTACTTAATCACTGATGAAAGTACAAAATTAAATTGTACGAAGAATTGAGTTAAGGAAAATAAAATCAATATACTTGAATTGCACTTGTTGTGTACTCTTCCAAATTAGTCTATTGTTGGATATATCCATTTAAATATGAAGATGGTCATGTCACATTGGAGTTTTGAAATAATTATATTCAACGTAAGATCATCATTTGTCCAAGAAGAGAGAGATCTAAGATAATATTACATAATCAAATAAGTTTTATGAATCTAGAAATAGAAAGAGCTTTTTATTAAATTTCAATGAAATTAAGCTGAAGCTTTTATGGGTCAATTTTAACGAGAAAAACCTATACCAAGCTCACAGAAATCTATATATATTTATATACGATGTGCCTATTGGAGGAGCTTATAGGTTGGTAAGTAATAAGTCTAAATGAAAATTTTGGCCACATTATTTCGCAGTACAGAACAATGGAGGTCCAGCACGGTTTGCATACTCTGAAGTCTCATGGAGTTATAGTTGCAAAGACACACATGCATGATTGGCTGACGTTTTTGCTTCTTGCGGTGATTGATATTATCCTCAATGCCATCCGTCCATTCTATCGTTTTGTCGGGAAAGATATGATGACTGATCTTAAATACCCCTTTAAAAGTAATACAATACCTGTTTGGGCTGTTCCAGTAAGTTTTCTGTGCCTTTCTTATTAGATGAAGACTAGTTTTACAGGTATACTGTATATTGATAATGGTCTCTTTTTGCTTCTTCTGTGTGGATCATTAGATCTATTCAATTCTGTTGCCCATTGTGATATTTCTCATTGTCTACAACCGTAGGAGGGATGTATATGATCTTCATCATGCCATGCTAGGTGATAACATCTTTTGGCTTCTTAAGAGTTTTTTCTGTTAATTTCTTTTACACAAAACAGCTGAAGTAGATACCATGACCTGCTGAACTGATTACAAAAACTTTTGTAATAGGGCAGGTCTCTTATACTCTACTCTAGTCACAGCAGTTATAACAGATGCAATAAAAATAACAGCCGGTAGGCCCAGACCAAACTTCTTTTGGCGTTGTTTTCCTGATGGAGTAGAGGTATGCTTCTCCGATGCTGCAATTATTTGATTCCTGCTCTTGTATGAACTGAGAATGTAGTACATTCTTGAAATTTTCACGACATAACTCTTTGCACCTCAGGAATATGACAATCTGGGGGATGTCATATGTCATGGTAAGAAGCACGTTGTGAATGAAGGCCATAAGAGTTTTCCAAGTGGACATACTTCAGGTAAGTTCTTTGATTCTGTATGGCTAAGAAAAGTTTATATTCCGTGAAAAGGTAAAGAAGCAATTTTTTGAGATGAATTTAAGGAAATAAGAGAAGACTGAGGAAATAGATCAGTTGATTGCTAATAACTTGAGTTACGTTTGCTTAATTTATTTGCTAGAATTGCTATCTTTCAGGAGTAATTGGATTTTTTTGGTAGTGTCATTTGCTGGTTTGGTTTTCCTATCACTGTATATATCTGGAAAAATAAAAGCATTTGATGGGAGAGGCCATGTTGGAAAGCTGTGCCTTGTCTTTCTTCCTCTACTTGCTGCATGTCTTGTTGGTGTTTCTCGAGTTGATGACTACTGGCATCATTGGCAGGATGTGTTTGCTGGAGGTGTTCTAGGTGTGTACCATCTAGTTACTAAATTTTCTGTCAAGATTGTATTACTTGTCCATCCATTGGATGACTAAATTTATTGACTTAAAATAATGTATATATATATTTTTCAGGGCTAGTGGTGGCCTCATTTTGCTATTTGCAGTTCTTCCCACCGCCATACCATGTTAAAGGTATGCTCCCGGCTATGTGATATAACTCCTTGCACATTCTAATATCATTCTTGTCCGTATTTCTCTTTTGCCAATTAGAAATTTGCTTGAATTGAATTACTTTATGTTAGTCTGCTTCATTGTTGGAAGGATCAGTCGCATAAACTTCTGCATTTATCTGTTTTTAGGGTGGGGACCTTATGCATACTTTCGGATGTTGAACGAGAATGCAAATACACAAGCAGCTAGTCCTGTGAATCCACACACTGCGCGTACCATGCATGAACAAGATGAAAGAAACGATGACAGATTTATGGGGTTGCAATCAGCAAGCAATTCTAACTCATTGTTGAATGACGAAGAGGCCGGAAGATGATTCATGCAGAACTAATTTTTGGCTCCTCTATTTTGGATCTTGCTTATATTTACTTCGTATAATTATGTACCACAATTTTCATATATAAATTAAAGTTTTTCCCATTCTGCAGTGTCCTTCAATTTGTTGTTTCTTTTTATCTATACTGCGTTCAAAATTTATTTTGAGGGTCTAGTTTGATTATCCTGAATTCATATTGGATGAAAATTTATACTAATATTATATATCTGAAAGAACAATTTCCCTCCTATTGTAGCTTTTCTTCTCTTTCGTTTTAATTTTTTTTTTTTTTCTTAAAGTTAAATCATTTTCCATTTCAATTAAATCGCGAAGACAATTTAAATCCAAAACTTTTATTACCCCATAATATTTTGATTTTTGAAAATTTTTCAAGAAAAAGTAAATTTCTGAATTTATGGAAAGATTTATCATTATTTTACATAATATAAGTATAAAAATAAAATTTTAAATTGAAGCATCTTCCTAATTTAACCAATATGCGCGTATACATGTTCTATTTGCAAACTAATAGCAGTTTCCTATTGGATTCAATAAATGATTCCTAATCTCAATTAAGATTCCTAGTGGAAATACGATTCTGTTTCAACACAAGTCTATAAATATTTTCTACTCTGATACTTGACGCCTTGCCAAGAAAACTGAGAGATTGAAAGAAGCAGCATCAAGCAACGAGATTGGATTTCGTCAAGTTTTCTTTGACATAGGTTTGGATTTGATTTAAATATTATCGATTAGCAATTCGTTTTCTGGATTGTTACATTTATTTATGATCTTGCAGCGGATTAAAACGAATGTTGTTATTAAATTAACCTGTTTCATATAAGAATTATGTTGATGATGTGTGTGATTAGATCAGGGTGTACGTGTTTTGAGTAAAAACACTTTTTCCTTTAGGGGTTTTGGAAAGATTGAAATCGCTTAGATTTAGAATTTGTTTAATTTCTAATGTGGTGCTGGTTTCTTGAATAACTTTTTTCAAACTAATTTTGATTGATTGCCAATGTTATGATTATGATTTCATCTAGTATCTTCAAGAATGGAGAACTCTTGTAGATTGTAGAGTATGTTACCGTAGTTTGGCGATAGCCTCATGAAAAATTTAGCTCGGTTGTTACCTTTCCGCGTTTGCCTCGGTTTTCTTGTAACCCACACGCGAACTTGATTAATTTGTCCGATCGGATGGCTTTACAAGTTTTAAGTATTCTTTTGGTACGTCGAATGGATAAATTGCTGTTGTTATTTAGGATACTTTGAAGACGTATTACCTTTGATTGTAATTCAGACTACTGTAATGTTTTACTCATGATTGGATTAAGATTATGTTAGGCTTGTATTTTTATCGATTCCCCTCTCTTTTCAATATCAAAACTTTTGTTCTAATACAATAATATTTGTATGTTGTAAGGATTAGTAGTGATGGATCATACGCCACAGGAATCGGAACCAATAAAGAATGAGAAGACTCGTTTAGCAACCTTTAAAAAGAGATAGTAGTTCGATGAGGAAGGCTGTTGAGTTCACCACTCTCTGCGATGTTCCGGGATGCATCGTCGTATACGGGCCAAAACACAGAAACTTACCTGACGAACCCGACGCCTGGGAATCCGGGGAACGTAAATTGATCAGCATTATCAGAAGGTATCAGCAGCTGTTAACACAGCCGATCATGTTGAACGCACGATAACAACGTTGTCTTTGTCCAAATCCGGGGAAAATAAAATGCCCCTAGTTGTGGATAAGGCTACTAGGCCTGGAAAGAAAAGTCCTGGTAATTACATTACATGGGATAAACGAATGGACAGTTTTACAGAGTATCAACTGAAGATGATTCTTGGTGTAATGGACAATAAGCTTAGAATTGTGGACAAGAAACTGAAAGGGATCAAAGGAGATCGATCTGTGGTGAAAAAGGCTGAATCTAGAAAGTTAGATAATGCAGATACACATTAAACTGTAATGCAAAGCCTCTCAATCTTATTATTCAAGTCCATTGAAAATTCAATGTGGTGGCAAATCAGGTAGTAGCATTCAATGCAATCCACTTAAGGGACCAGTTTACAGGAATCCTCGGTTGAGCTACAACCGCCAATTCGTTTCTCTGACAACATCAAGTGGTTCTGATGAGAATGGTGAGCGAAAGGAAATCCGTTGAAGTCCTAAAATATCAATCCGGGAAAAAAGAAGAATGAAAGGACATTTTCAGATGTGGGATCTTGTAAAACAATAAGAAAATTTAGAATTTAAACTTTGTTAAATGATAATTCTCATTGATGTGTATCTGCGTTTGTCTAACATTTAAGTTTCTGAAGCATCGTTCTTGAGAGACCTTAAAATAAAATTTCATCTTCCATAAATTCCAAATAGTCAAAATAAATTAACGAATACAAATTATAATTCAAAAACAAAATATCTTAAAAAATAGAAGACAAAAATTAGCTCAAGATAAGCAGCGAGAATTCATAATAAAATCAATAATCAATTGCAAACCTCTTCTCAGAATGTGAATTTGTATTGTTGAAGTCCAAGTCCAAAGCATTCAAATCAAAACCATATCCAAACCCTTGACCATACCCGACCCCTACCCCTACCCCACAACCCATCCCAACCCCCAAAATCATCTTCAGACATCCTCCAAACCCGACTCCTCCGACCACACCAAATCCTGCTCCAATACCACACCCAATTCCAATTCCAACTCCAGGCCCCAACATTCCTTTCTCTAATTTTCTGTAATTTTCTTCAAGGAATTCTGTAACTGGGAATTTGTTGCTTTTCTTTTTTCTTCCATCCCAATTCCAGAGGGAATCGTTGTCTACTTTACTGTATTTTGATTTGGTTTTCATGGCGTTTACGAGCAACGAGGAAGATGAGAAAAATAATTAATTAACAATGTTGGGTTTTTGTTTGGGTATACGGCATCTTTGTGAATTTTATATGAATTTCTGCCATCCGGTCTGGTCTAATTTCTTTTTATATTTATAAATTACATTTTCATCTGTTTTTTATTAAAGGAAGAATTTCTATTTAGCTATTAAGGTTTTAAAAAATATTATATTAATAGAATTATTTTCCTTATTAAATACAAATATTCCAAATATTTTCATATTTTTAATATTTAAAAGTTGTTATCAATTTAACTTTCATTCCTTTACAGAACATATTATGTTATCGTTTCGACATTTGATTTAGACTAATTTTATTTTTTATTTATAAATTACAAATTCATTTGTTTTTACTAAAAAAAAATAGCTTTAGTCCTTAAAATTTTTAAGAGATATTATTTTAATAAGATTGTTTTTCTTATCAAATACAAATATCCCAAATATTTTTCATATTTATCATATTTTTACTTCAATTCATAAAGTTTGTGTAATTTCATTTTTATTCTTCTACCAAATTTCTTTTCTCCTTTTGTTATCTAGTTTGGTCTAATTTCTTAATTTATTTTTTTGCTTAAAGAAATAATTTTTCTTTAATACTTAAGATTTTGAAAAGATGTCATTAAACATAAATATTTTTAATGTATTTTATATTTATTATATTTATCACCTTAATTCATAGAGTTGGCATCAATTTTACTTTCATTCCTTTACCAAACTTTTGCCATCTCCTTTGGTTTAATTTATTTTTTATTTATAAATTGCTTGTACCTTTTTTCTAATAATTTTGCTATAGAAAAATATTTTTCATATTTTTCGCATTTATAACTTTAATTCATAAAATTTGTTTGATTTCACTTTCATTTCTTTATCAAATTTTTGTTATCTTTTTGCCATCTAGTTTGATTTAATTTCTTTATTTTATTTATAAATTAGGCGCTCATTTTTTTATTAACGAAAAATTTCACTTTAGTTTTGAATATTAAAACTTTTAATAATAAAAACAATAATTTTTATTTTTCACTCATAAGCAAAGAACGAGGATCTTTTATTGATGGACCAGATTTCTAAAGATATTCACTACAGTCCAAAAACCAAACCAGAAACCCAAAACTAAACCGAAGACTCAAAAAACCATCTCAACCATAAGCCCACCACCAAAGCCACAGCACCAAGAACCAAAATCATCAGTCAACCGTCCACCCCCGCAACTACAAATTAGAAAGTGCGAGCTAGAAATAATAATAATAATAATAAAAAAAAAAAAAGAACTCCCAACGTATGCAAAAGCCAGAAAGAGGAGTGAAGTAATTGATGCAGAATATATGGATGTCGATAGTCCGGCACTGAAATGAAATTGAAAAACAAACGGCAGTTTTGCACTCCAACAAAAGTAAGAGAACGTCAAGCGGTGATGGAAATTGATAACGCGTTGATGGAAATTACAGCAGAATTGGAATCTCTTGAGGCATCCACGCTAGTATCGGGGTCGCCATGAATTAGTTATGCTGGAATGTTTGGGCTATGGGAAACGCCCCAACATTCCGAGAGATTAAACAAGTTCCCCAGTCAGTAGAGCCAAAAATAATATTTCTCAGCGAAACAAAATTGCACACTAGGCATCTAGAAAGATTCAGTATCAAATTTGGGTTCGATTGCTGTTTTGGAGTAGACAGCAGAGGGCTAAAAGCTGGTTTAGCCTTAGTATGGGAATCGGAGATTCGGTACCCATTAAATCCTTTAACAACTGTCATATCGACCGGGGTCAAAGACAACATTTTTGACTTTGATGAAAAGGCTTGCAACTAGGGTTAACGGCTCACTGATATGCGGTGGTGACTTCGATGAATTGCTATCAAATGATGAAAAGAGAGGAAGAGTTGAGCTAGAATTTCAAGCTATGGATACGTTTACAGAAACACTACAGGCTTGTAAACTAAGGGACATGGGATGTGTGGGACCAAACTTTACTTGAAGTGACGGGAGATGGGAGGTTAGGTCTAATAGAGGAAAGATTGGACAGGAGACGGGGGTAGGTCTAATAGCCGATGATCGGAAGACACAAATTCAAGACTTTCAACTTCTTGAAAGAAAGAGTGACTCAAAAAATAACCCAATGACAGCGGAACCTGTTTTCAAGTGGAGGAAAATAAATCATTCTCAAGGTAGTGGGTCAATCCATTCAACATAAACGACGAGCGTTTAAATTGCCATGGAGATTGTGTCAAGATTTACAAAGATCCCTAGCAAAGTTTGGGTGGGGAAGCGCAAAGTCTAAAGGGAAAATGCACTGGTTGTCTTGGAATTATCTTTGTTTGTCGAAAGAAGTATGGAGGGTTTGGATTTCGGGATCTAGCCTTCTTCGATCAGGCCTTGTTGGCTAAACAATGTCGGCGCTTGATACATAATCCCATGTCGTTAGTAGGAACAGTAGTAAAAACAGATATCACCCGCAGTCGAATTTTCTAGAACGCAAATTGGGCTGCAATCCCTCTTATGTTTGGAGCAATGGGATAAGGAAGAGATTCAGGTAGGGTCGAGATGGATAATTGGCAGCAGAAGAGAGGTTTCAGTTTACAATAATAGTTGAGTCCCCCGTCTACGTACTTTCAGACCTTTCTCTCCGAGAACTCTTCCGAATTCAACCACAGTTGCTGGGCTCATAACAGAAGATAGAAGCGAGGAGTTACTTAGAGTTCATTCTTAGAGGAAGATGTTCAAGCCATGTTAACTATCCCACCCTCTCAAAACTTGGAAGTTGATTCTCCATCTTGGTCTTGGCATTTTGAGAAGCGAGGTCATTATTCGGTTAAAGCGGCTACGAGGTGGCTTTTAACAGGAACTTTGATTGGCCTTCCACAAGTTCCTCAGATGATAGTAAGTGGTGGACGTTCATGTGGAATTTGCTCCACCCTTGAAAAGTGAAGATATTTAGTTGGATAGCTCTTAACAATATACTGTCGACGAATCTGGTGAAACGGCATATCAGCTCAACAGTTTTGTGCCAGCAATGTAATTAATCTGGCACCTAAAACACTCTCTTGTGTTTTCTATAAATCCTGGTTCGGACAAGAGGTCTGGAGCCAAACGAAAGTTGGCCAAGAGTTGTTGAAGCTCAAAAGATTTCCTTTCCCTGAGTTGAGTAAGAGGTTAGATAATAAGTTAGAAGGCAGGATTTCGAATTCTATTGTCTGTTGTGTTGGTCCATTTGGCTAGCTCGGAACACAATTTGTTTGAAAATAAAATAGAACAAGTGAGTATAATGATTAGCAGTGCCCTCAGAACTAGTGAAGCTCAACGGAATCAATTGGATTCAGGTTAGACAATCCTCTTCCTCGAAGTTCATCCGTGCCACATCAATGGAATCCTCCTTCAGAATCTTTTTTCAAACATAATGTGGAAGCTTCAATTAATCAAAAGCAGTTAAAAGCAAGTTTGGGATGCATTGCAAGGGATTCGAACTGCAAGATTACCATGGTCAAGTCAGTCCAAAGACAATGTAATGGAAAGGTGGAAGTAGTCGAAACTTTGGCTATTTTAGAAGAGGTTCAAATTGCAGCAGGAAGGGGACTACTTATAATAGAATCAGATTCGCAATTAGTCATTGATTTGACTAACAAGCAGTATGGGAGCAGAAATGAACTTGGGTGGATTATCCAGGACATATCAGATTCCTGTAAAACCTTTTATACTTTGTTCACGTGAAAAGGGGTAATTTAGCAGCTCACCATCTTGCTAGGATGGCCCACACCCCTCTGGAGTCAATTCGATTGGAGGAATGAGTTCTTGGGGGGAGATGTTTGTATTTATTGGTCTTTCTAATTGGATTTCCTTAAAAGAAAAACATTAAAATCCCAATTTCTCCTTTAATCCCTTTCCTTTTCCCACTCCATGGCTGCAACTAAATACACCTTTATCAAATTTATGTGATTTTTCACCATCCGATTTTGTCAATTTTTTTTTTTTTAATTTTACTTACAAATTAGATGCTCATTCACTTTTTATTGCAGAAAGAATTTCTCTTTAATCCTTAAAATTTTGAATAGATATCATTTAAACAAGAATGTCTTTCTTATTAAACACAAATATTCCTAATATTTTTTATTTTTATTATATTTATAATTTTAATTCATAAAGTTTGCGTCAATTTCACTTTCATTCCTTTACTAAATTTATATTATCCTTTTACCATTTGGTTTGATCTATTTTTTTTATTTATAATTTATATGCTCGTTTACTTTTTATTGGAGGAAGAATTTCGCTATAATCCTTAAGTTTTTGAAAAGACATTATTTAAACTGGATTGTCTTTTTTATTTCACACAAATATTCTTAATATTTTACATATTAATCACTTTAATTCATAAAGTTGTGTCAATTCCCTTTCATTTCTTTACCAAACTTATGTTATATCTTTTTTTTCTAGTAATTTTTCTTTTGTCCTTAAGATTTTATAAAATATCACTATAGTTAGATTATTTTTTACAATATCACAAACATCCTCAACATTTTTCACGTATTTTATTTTAGTCTGAAATAGAACTTCAGTGCTCTCCAATGTGATGTGAAATTTTGGATAACCAGCAAATTGATTCAATTATGATATAGACAGATAGATAGAGATAGAGATAGAGATAGAGATAGATTATATAATTATATTCTGATTCCAGTTGCCCGTCTTCAGATTCAAACTCCATTGAAAAGTCAGCTTGTTTAAAAAATAAGTATTCTACTTATAGTGCCAGCTTCAGACAGTGTTTTTTTTCTTAATACTTAGTTGTCTGAATTTGTGTATTTAATATAACTAAAATTATTTATTTATTTTTTTAATTTAATATACTTTTTAAGACACTTTTTATTTTTATTTTTTATCTAAATCTTAAAAGTCTAAAAGTTTTTATAAAATATATTCACAAAATATCTTTACCTATTTAATTTATTTACAACCTATATAAAAACCTAACATGTTTCTTTTTATTTTTAAAACATACATATTCTTTCATTAAAAAATTACACAACTTAAAACTTTAATATAACTAAATAATACAATTATTATTTTTTATTAATTTAATTTAAATTTATCAAGTTATCTTATTAAAAAAAAAAAAAAGATAATGATATTACAATGTAATGTTCTTAAACCTGTCAGAATTCAAATTTTTTAGATATACCTACGTTAGACTTTTAAGAAGCAATGGCCAAAAAAGAAAAATCAAAAGCTGACAAGAGATAATGTTATTACAATGTAATTTATAAAAGAAAAAAAACATAAAAATTAGGGATATAGTGATTACCAAAAATTATTATAAAGAGTAATTATTATTTTTAATTGACAAATAGGACAAAAATATTTTTGAGATTTTATTAAAATTTAGAAACAAATAATTTATTTTGCCTTCAATAGGTAACATAAGTTTTGTTAAAAAATTGAAAGTAAAACTGACTCAAATTTTTTAGATTAAAACGAGAAATATAAAAAACAAATTTAGAGCGTTTGTTATTAATACGAAAAATAGCCCAGACTAAGGTGATTTAGTTTTTATACCATAATAATATTAAATTAGAGCAAGGCTGTGGTCAAAATAGTTCAATTCTAATGATACTTTTAAGTCATATTTACATATATTTATAGCTAATGGTAAGTATACAATTTTTTTTTTTAAAACTTTTGTGTACTAAAATTAATATGACATGATAATATTAATTATTACATGATTCATATAATTTATTTTTATTAATGACATTAATTTTATATTTTTATTAATTTATATACAAAATGTTATATAAAAAATTTATATTTTTAACTCCACTTTTATTTTATTCAAAAATAAATTATTTATTGGCAAACAAGTGCAGTTTTAATTCTAAGAATAAACGTCATCGCTGACGATTGTTTTCTTAGGATTTTTTCTGGATTTTATTTTGAGGTGTTTTATTCTCGTTTAAAAGTAATCCCGCATGGAAATTAAATCGAACACAAATAGAAATCAAGATATCATTGATTATTTCAATGAAATTTCATAATGAAAGTTGAGGAAAATACAAATTACTCTCTCTGTACGACACTGGAATAAGATTTCATAGTAAAATTCTTCACAAAAAAATTCAATTCAAACTGACTTTTATTGACCTTACTCGTTTTTTTATTCATTCTGTATATAAATAATCTATCCTTTCGTTCTCTTCTCACACACACAAAATGGAGCTAATACCTGAACTGAATTATAACTCACTGAGGAGATACTGGAGAAGAAGAAGATATCAGAAACGCGACAGAGCAACCACAAGCAGCAGAAGCAGCAGCAGGAGGAAGAAGACCCTTAAAATCACAAGGTTAAAAGGTTCTGCAGGCAGATTTTTGAGGATCAAAGTGGTGCCGAAGTTATGGTCCAAAATTACTATTGCTTCACCTTTGCAGCTTTGGTTCAAGTTTAAGAACGTTTACGTTCAGATGATGAACAATTGGGCTACTAATAAAGTTGGGCATTTGATTAATAATGATGACGATGTTTTTGGAGGAAAACGGACTCAGAAAGGTACTGCTATTGTTTATTCCAGAGAAGAAGTTGAGGATAGGCTTGTCCTCGAGATTTATAAGGCTTTAGTGTCTGCTTGTGAACTATCCGCAAACCATGCGTAAAGAGTAAATATACAAATCCCCAGTTAACTCTTGCTAATTGTTGTATTTTTTCCCCCTACTTTCGTTTAACGTATATAACTTTTATGCAAAGAAGTTTGATGAACGATAACTAGCACTGAATTTCACTGTTTCCATATTTGTAACGAGTTATACTTGAATTAATCATGCAATGGTTACAACAATTGCATGGGCTTGATCAAAATATATAGAGCTCAAGCATCATGCAGTGCTTATGATAGATATCTTTCATGGGTAAGTAGCTCGCAAATTTAGCTTATTGTAGAATTTGGATGATTCGTTTGGAACAATTTTATTCATCAATTCTTGCTTGTATTTAAACTCATTAAGATTTTAGAAAAATCAAATTCCACCAATTATTGAATGCAAGACGGAAGAGGGGCTTTCACAAGTAGTATAGATAGGGTATAGGCATAATTGGCACACTCAATTCTTGTCAGTTTACAGCTGTTGTGAGATAAAAATTAAAAGATAAAATATCTAATAAAATATGAGTAGATTATACAAAATATTAGTGTTATCAAACACCCTTTTATATTTTTTACTTTTAAAATTAAGTGGAAATCAATTATACCAAATATGATCTATCACAACTTTCTATTCCTTGCAATTATAGTTGCAGAAGTAGAATTAATTAGTTCACATTGTATCACTTAGGTTAAATAACTTGAGACACTACAAACTCCCTTCAATCTTCATTGATTTCGTAATCGTGAGTTTGACTATATATACGTATTTGATATACATATATGTGACATTTTGAATGATCAATTTTAAAATTGAATTATATATTGATATGATTAATTCTATTTCATTACTACTGTTGTGTGTGCGTATTAAAATTAAAATTAAAATTAAACCAAATCGAAATGGATGGATTGAATTTAATTTAATTTTAGTTTGGATTTCAATTCTTCTTGACAGAATATTTGGTTTCATCAGTCTAGCAGTATACAATCTATCTAGCGTGACAAATACAACATGATAAAAGATCATTATAAATTAAAGAAATTAGTAACATAGTTTTGAATTTTCCTGACTCGGTGGTTGATATATAATGCAACAAAAGATTGGACATTACATCTTGATCGAGGGGACCATTAGTTAGTTAAAGTTGTCTTATAGAAGCAACTTCTGCAAATAAAATCATTATTTAACTTACAACAATAGGTTGAAAACCATAAATTAATTCAATCATAATAATAACAACAACATCTAACTCTTACTTTCTACTCTTCCCTCCTCCAAACTCACACTCTTTCAGGCCACGCAAAACCAAACATGCTCCTAACAACTCGAATCATTGAAGATATATACATATCTATTAACGGTTTTACATCCCTTGGCGCCAAAGCAAATTGCCACCAATAAAACAATTAACAATGCTCAACATTCATGATTCACACCAATCACATACTTCCATGTTGTACCATAAAAACAAATCATCGATCTTAAATTTGAAACACAAATGTATAGGATCCGACTCTCCTCACGTTAATACGTTTCTATATACAGAGACCTGCTTAATCTTTCAGATTCAGGTGATTTCCTAACAAGAGGAAAGAATAAACGAATAAATAAATATTTATTTGAAAATAAAATTGAAGAGCATGGAGGAAGAAGGAGATGCATCTTCATCGTCTGATCTGAAAACCGGCACGATGCCTAATGCAACTCCAAGCTCTTCTTCACCTGATCTCAATTCATATTTCAGTTCAATGTACTATTCAATTTTCCCGCCAAGATCATCAATCTCGCCTACGGTCGTTACAGGCGACCAGCACCGTCGTGATACTGAGCATCGGCTCCACCAAGCACGACTGATCTTGGAGTACCAGCAGCTTTGCGATCACTACGATCTCTGTTTCGTTCGCCTCCAAGCCATAACAAGAGAATTGGAAATCTTACGCCAAGAGAATGCCGATCTTCGATTGGCCAATGCCAGACTCCTCAAGCTCCTCACCAGCAACTTTCACCGTCTAACGGAAGATATTTCCTCTGGTTTTTGTCCGAAAAGCATGATGGAACCGAACCTTTTCGAGAAGGGAAACGGTCTGGAGTTTGAGAGAGAGTCCTTGCCTAATAAAAGCATCTCAGTCCGTTCCAATTGCTATCTTAAAGCAAATCAAAACAATGCGAGTAGCGGTCCGATTCGGCAACGAGCGGTGAGTCAAATCGTTCCTTCGCATTATTGTTATATTTTCCTTGGCTGAATTCAGTCAACTAGCTTCTCAATGTGAAATTCGAACCGGACAGCGATATAAACGTTTTGCTATTGTTTTTTCTGTAGCAGCAAAGGGTGCATGTAACGGCCGGTAACGGGAGGAAAAATGATTCCAATGCAATGGAATTGGAGGTTTACAATCAAGGGATGCGGAAGACGGAGCTGTGTAACAAATGGCAGGAGACAGTCACGTGTCCATACGGTGAATACTGTCAATTCGCTAACGATATTTCAGAATTACGCCCCGTAATAAGGCACCCTAAGCACAAGGCGGATGGTTTTATCGTGATCCGTACGGCCACTGATGCCACTTCCGTCATCCCTCACCAAGCAAGAGAGAATGCAAATCCCACGTTAATTTAGGTAATTGGGACGTATATAATCCTAAATTTTAATAACAATATTAAGAATAATAACCAAATAATCATTTATAGTTTACAATTAAATAAGAACATTAAGATGATGATGAATTGTTTATCAATGTACATGCATGATAATATTTTATTAGACAAAGGTATTACAAAATAAAGGTACCAAAACTACATATATGTGTATAAGAGATCAAGAAACGTTAACTTCAAGTTAGTTATGTCGTTGTTGTTGATGATGTATTAACTTTCGATTAATTAATATGTAGTTTTGCTTTTTCGGGGGACCGTGTAACGTGAATGTATTGTAATGTAATGTGAGGTTTCTTAATCGAGTAAGTTATATCCAAGCACCGTTTGTTTGTGCTTTGAAGACATTCATTTCATGCATTATTATTATTATTATTATTTAATGTTGGTTATTCTTATTTCCCTTTTGCGTTGATACCATTAGATTTGTGTGCTCAAGATCGATTCGATTATTCCCTTTCCAAACATTTCAGCTTTTATAAACGTCGAGAAGGTAAGATACCCGAGGGCTTTCCTGAGGGTGGAGATAACTATTATTAGAAATAATCTCAAAGGCCATAACCTCATATATTACATGCGTTGTTACTGGAAAGGGTTTTGAAATACGTAATTGTAGAATCTCTTGCATGTAGATCATTATGTTGTAACTATATATGGTATTTCAGATTACCAAGTTGCACATGTGTAGTTACAAAAACTTTGTAGTGTTTTTATGTAAAAATAATTATAATCTGAGTTAACAAGACAATAAGTAAAGGCCGAGCTAGTCCAAAATTAAACCATTTTAAGAACTTGTTTGGGTCGTAGATTTTATGCTCAAAAGGACCAGATTCGCCTCATAAGTATGCAAGATAATACTATGGGCGGGCTTTGTTAACACAAAGAAATTCAATAATAATATGAATACTGTCAACATAAACAAACTATTAAATTATCACTTGATCTAAAAATTTAAGCTTGAACTTAATTTTGTTAATATAAAAAACTTATTAAACCAATACTTGATCTAAAAGTTCAAGTTTAAAAATAAGGACTGAAATAATTATATTAATTATATTTAGGTTATTTAACATTCACCTTTTTGTGTAAGCTCGATTTTATGTAATGAGTTTTACGATATGAATGTAAATTATTATTTTTAGTTTTTGGTGTTTTGAACCGATTATGAGTGGTTACTAAATTTTGAAACTGTACCTGAACTGATCAACTATTTAAAATGAACAGAACCAATAATTTTGGTTTAGTTTAGTTTGGTCAATTTCGATTTTATTTGCTCAGCCTTGCTTAAACACAAATTTTCCGACCTATCAATGCTATGTGTCTTTTTTTAAAAGATATGAATAAAATTTATATGCATCAACAAAACTTACAATTAAACAATAATGTAGAATGAAAATTTCATGTTAAAAACAAATCTACACTAAACTAACTGCGTGACCTAATTGAGCCAATTACAGATATTAAATAACTTTACTCTTAAAATATCATAATGAATTTCTTAAAAATATTGTTCTTATGATAGTTATTAGCAGTAACCACAAAAACGACAAATATCATGGTCTCTTATAATACATGTACTGTCATTTAATCTATTACTAGTAATAAATTTAAAATTCATTTACTGTAATGAGTGTGTTTTTTTTAATTAGTTAATTGTGCTGATAGGAGACAAGAATACAACTCTACTCTTCAAATGAGTGAATTGTACATATTATCCTATTATTTTCATAAATTAGTGAATTGTACATATTATCCTATTATTTTCATATATA
>JAWDEX010000022.1:3829891-3842096 GCA_035221805.1 Trichilia hirta
GTGCTTTACTAGACATTGGTATTCCTTGACTCCTTTTATAATTTTGCATCTAAAATTATGTGAAAACTAATTATAGTAAATATGTACTAAGATAACTCTCTGTTCCCACCTAATTACAACGGTAGAATTAATCACTTAATCGTGAGTTTGACTACATATACATAATTGATAACATTCATGTGACCTTTATATTAGGTTGAAGATCAATTTTAAAGTTGAATTATATATTGGTATGTTAAGTCTATTTCATTACTATTGGGATATTAAACATTCAATTTAAAATTAAAATTAAAACGAATCGACATGGATAGATTCAATTTAGTTTTTATTTTTGTTCGGATTTCGATTTTCTTGATAGAATGTTTCATTTCATTCAATTTAGCATTACACAATCTATCTAGCGTAACAAGTACAACATGATAAAATATTTTCCCATGAAAGGAAATAATAAATTAAAGAAATTAGTAAAATAGT
The DNA here is from genome assembly GCA_035221805.1 of Trichilia hirta. Classification (NCBI taxonomy): domain Eukaryota; kingdom Viridiplantae; phylum Streptophyta; class Magnoliopsida; order Sapindales; family Meliaceae; genus Trichilia; species Trichilia hirta. The sequence continues at coordinate 3,830,366 of JAWDEX010000022.1, forward strand.
GTTGAATTTTACCAACGTGGTTGTTGATATATAATACAACAAAAGATTAGACATTTCATCTTGATAGAGGGGACCATTAGTTAGTTAAAGTTGTCCCATAGAAGCAACATCTAAAAATAGAATCATTATTTAACTTACAACAATAGGTTGAAAAACACACATTAATCCAATAATAATAACAACAACAACATCTAACTCTCGAACTACTTTCAACTATTCCCTCCCCCAACACACAATCTTTCAGGCCACGCAAAACCAAACATGCGCCTAACAACTCGAATCATTAAAGATATATACATACGATTCAGTTATGGTATCTAGTAACGGTTTTACATCCCTTGGCGCCAAAGCAAATTGCCGCCAACGAAACGATTTAATACAAAGAAAAAAATATATATGATCCACACCAATCACATACTTCCACGTGTCACGGTGAAACAAATCATCACATCTTACGTTTGGAACACAAATGTATAGGATCCGACTCTCCCACATTAGTACGGTTCTATATATAGAGACCTGCTTACTCTTTCAGTTTCATGTGATTTCTTAACGAAAGGAAGGAATAAAAGAATAAATAATGATTTATTGAAATTAAAATTGAATAGCATGGAGAAAGAAAGAGATGCATCTTCACCGTCTGATCTGAAAACCAGCACGATGACCACTGCAACTTCAAGCTCTTCTCCTTCGCCTGATTTCGATGCAGATTTCAGTTCAATGTACTACTCAATTTTCCCACCAAGATCATCAGTCTCGCCTGTGGTCATTACAGACGACCAGCTTTACCGTGAGACTGAACACCGGCTCCACCAAGCCCGGTTAATCTTGGAGTACCAGCAGCTTTGCGATCACTATGATCTCTGCTTCGCTCGCCTTCAAGACATAACAAGAGAATTGGAAACCTTACGCCAAGAGAATGCTGATCTTCGATTGGCCAATGCCAGACTCCTCAAGCTCCTCACCAGCAGCTTTCACCGTCGAACGGAAAATATTTCCTCTGGTTTTAGTCGGAAGAGTGCGATAGAATTGAATCGGCTCGAGAAGGGAAATGGTCTGGAGCTTGAGAGAGATTCCTTGCCTAAGAGCATCTCGGTTCGTTCCAATGGCTATCTTAAAGCGAAGCAGAACAATGCGAGTGGCGGCCAGAGTAGGCAAAGAGCGGTTAGTCAAAACGTATCATTTCCTTCGCGCTATTGTTATTTTTCCTATGACTGAATTCAATTAACTACATACTGTGCGGTTCTCAATGTGAAATTCGAACCGGACCGACGATATAAAGGATTTGTTGTTGTTTTTTTGTGGCAGCAAAAGGAGCATGCGTCGGACGGTAAAAAGAGGGAAGATGAGTCGAATGCAATGGAGTTGGAGGTTTACAACCAAGGGATGTGGAAGACGGAGCTGTGTAACAAATGGCAGGAGACAGGCACGTGTCCATACGGTGAATACTGTCAATTCGCTCACGGCATTTCAGAATTACGCCCAGTAATAAGGCACCCTAAATACAAGACAGAGGTTTGCCGGATGGTTTTGTCCGGAGCCATGTGTCCGTACGGCTACCGATGCCACTTCCGTCATTCACTCACCGAGCAAGAGAAAATGCAAATCGCACGTTGATTTAGGTAATTGGGATGTATGTAATCCTAAATCTTAATAACAATAATAATATAAAAAAATAATCATTTATAGTTTATAATTAAATGAGAATATTAAGATGATGATGAATTGTTTATCAATGTACATGCATGATAATATTCTATTAGATGAAGGTATTACAAAATAAAGCTATTGAATCGTGAAAGGATCAAAACTAAATATATGTGTATGTGAGATCAAGAAACGTTGATTTCAAGTTAGTTATGTCGTTGTTATTGATGAATTGTTAACTTTCAATCAAATTGCTTTTTCGGGGGCCATGTAACGTGAGGTTTTTTTAATGGAGTAAATTATATCCAACCACCGTTTGTTGGTTGCGTTGAATACATTCATTTCTTGCAGTATTATTATTATTATTATTATTATTATTATTATTTAATTCGTTGATTATTGGTGTTTTTGTTTGGCGTTGATACCATTCGATTGCTGTGTGCAACATCGATTAGATTCATTCATAGCATACTTTTTTTCCCCTCCACCACATACCATCAACAATGACATGTGCAAACTAATTTAATCGCTTACCATAGTACCCATTACCAAACCGAACTGATTTCCCATCCAGTCTATCCATACGATGAACATTCTAGCAAAATTGAGACTAATAGGTCTCACCGCTTGCTCACAGCATTTTTCTAACCTACTGTTCGCGTTGCTACCACTCGCACAGCCACTACACAAACCGTTCGCACCAAATCAAATTCACTCGCACTAAACCATGGAAAATCAAGCACAACATGGAATATCGAGTGATTGAGTGAAAGAGTGCACTTTTCCTCGAGCGTTGGCTTTGACAGAGGAGAGAAGAAATTCTTGAGGTTCGAAAATGCTGGCTTTGACAAAGGAGAGGAGAAAATTCTTATGGTTTGGGGACGAGAATTACGTGCACACTTATTTCCATCTAATTAAGGACTAAAAGTGAAGGGCAAATTAGTAATTGTAGGTTAAATTAGCATATTCCATTAATAGGGTGTGGACAGAATTCGACAAAAAGGAATATTGTCAAAAAATGCAGATACCAAGGGAGTATCTGTCCAATTGGAAAGTCAATGGACTTGGTTGTAATAAACTAAAACCATAGGGATAAAAAATGTAGAGTGTGTTTAGGAGTGCCAATTAGCATTTTGTTAATACTTATAGGAGTATTTGGTCAGCTTTTTAAAAAGTACTTATTAAAATCTAATTAGCACTTTTATTTCATTTAAATTTGGCACCTAATTTACTACTTTCTATCAATTTGCACTCAGGGTCTTAGGCCAAATTTTAATAAAAATTTTGTAACTCTTAAAATACTCCTAATGAGTTTTGAAAATTTCACGATTCTACGTAAAATTTTTCCATCGTCTTTCATCCTCCCCCTTTTCTCTCTACATTCGCAGTTGAATCATCGTCGTACTCTATAATTACAGTTACGATTCTTCTATTTATATTATTATACAATTAATATCAAATTGTTAGGATTTTTTACTTAAAAGAATTTGATTGTCTTTGACAGGATATTCTTATCTGTTTTCTTATGATTTTAGTAATTTTTTGCTTTTTTTCTTTTGTTAACCCAGAATGATAAGAAGAATCTAATCTCAACTCTAAGAGCAAGTTTCAGATGAATCCACAAGCAATCAAACCAGAAAGAAAAGAGAAACAAGAAAGATAGCCAGAGAAAGAAACAGATACAGAGAATACTTCTTTTATTTCTTGAGAAAACGAGGGAATATAGCCCTGTGTATACAAATTACATGCAGCATAAAACCCGTAAAACTGGCATGTGCATGTAACAGTGTTAACAACCTTTCCTTTCCGAAAAGACTAAATTGCCCCTATTGGTTTTAACTATATAGCAACTCTCTTTAGCTTCATTGTCGTCGCTCAACCACACAGCAATTATCTTGCACCTTCTCTTCCTAAAATTTTGATCACATCACATCAATCTCCACCTTGATCCAACATTATACATCAGATTCCAGCATTCTCTTCAATTCCATCTACATGCAAGCTTTCTTACTCAAACTTCCATTAAGCTTCTATCAAGAATTGCAGTCTTCATAGAACCATTACAACCTTTAATTGCAACTCTTCTAATAAAACCTTTATAAATTACAACCTTTAATTGCAAATCTTTTAATAAAATCTATAATAATTCTTTTAATCTTTGCAATTTTAACCATCATTATCTAGATTAACTAGACCAAGGCAATGCCTAAACTTTGTAACAAGAACAGCCTTTGTCAACATATCTGCTGCTTTATTTGCAGTATACATCTTTATGAGACTCACCCTTTCTTTTTCCAAGATTCCCTCATAAGGTGCATTCTCAAATCGATATATTTGGTCCTCTTACGAAAAGTTTGACGCTTAGCTAACTGAATAGCACTTTAGCTATCACACAGTAACTCAACAACTATATTTCCAAGCTTCAACTCAGTGGTTATACCTCACAGCTCTTTTAGCCTCTTTCTTTTTCTCAAAGATACTCTTATAATCCTCTACCTTCCTATCTCCTGTTGTTCTTTCCGAAGGAACTCATTTTTTCATACATTGCCTTATTCCATTGTTCTGCTTCAACTTCTTGTAATACTTCTTTCACTATTGGTGGTTCAGTGGAGTCAACTTCCTTAGCATTCATGAATGCATAGGCCATTAAATCAACATATCTATATCTTCTTGGCAGTTTGACAAGTCTTCTTATTCTATCTCTGGTCAACTTGTCATTAGAAGCTTCTTTTTGCTATTTTTTAAGCTGTTCATTAGTTCTTGTTGCCTTACTAACTTCTTCTTTAGCTTCACTTTCTTCGGACTTTTTTCCCAGTTCAGTTTTCTTGTTGGTGGCAGACTCCAGCCTCTACCTGAAATTGAACTTTTTTTTCTTTAGTATTTGTGGTGGCTTTGGATCCTTTGAATTACTACTTTCTTCAATCTTTTTTCTAGAGACCTCACATCTTTACTTACTATGCCCCTACGTTCTTTTCCATTGTGGCATCATAACGTCCATCCTTTAACCCCTTTCGGCGTAGCCTATTAAAATACCTTTTGAAGCCCTTGGCTCTAACTTCCCTTGCTTTATATAGGAATATACTGTACAGCACAAAAATGTAAGCTGGTTAAAATAAGGAGTCATATCTGACTAGAGTTCCTCAAGTGTTTTGAAATCAAACACAGAGCATATGCAGTTGTGTTTATAGCTTTAGCCTAAAATAATTTAGATAGGTTAGCGTATAAAAGCATGCTTCTCACATTCTCTAGTAGAGTTCTATTCATTCTCTTAGTTATGCCATTCCATTGAGGTATATAACTCGTTCTTTTGTGCCTTAAGATACCACAATCCTTTCAGAGCTTGTCAAGTGATGATTTACAAAACTTTCAAACATTGTCCGTTCTCAAAGCTTCCACTTTCTTCTTCTTCTAATTTTCTACCAAGTTTTCCCACTATATAAACCTCTCAAACGCCTGATCCTTACTACTCAAAGTTTACACCCGTAACTTTCTTGAGTAAATCATCGATTATTGACAGAAAAAAACTTAGCTCCACCTAGGAAGGAGCCTGTGTAGGCCTCTAGATATCTGAATGTAAATATTTTAGAACATCATCAGATATATGCTTTGCCTTCTCAAATTTTTTTCTGAGAAGCTTGCTAAACACACAACATTCATAAAACTTCACATCATTCCTTGTCACATCTCCTAATAGGCCTTACTTCTTCATACTAAGTAAGCTTTTCTCTCTAGGATGCCCTAGCCTTTGATGCCAGAGCATCAGTTTATCTTCTTTATAGAACTAGTGTTTATATCTTTAACAATTACTTTTCCTAGCAAAACGTACAGTCCATTCCTTCTTTTGGCTTTAATAAGCCCCAAAGAACCTTTGCTTACTTTGATTATTCTATTTTTTGCCCTGAATGTACATCCTATAGATTCCAACATTTCTAGGGACACTAGGCTTCTCTTAAGAATAGGAACAAATCTTGTTTCCCGTAGTTTAACTAGTGTTCCAATTTTTTAACTTCAATTTTACAGTTCCTATACCCTTAATTCCACCAGTCATATTATTACCTAGGATAACTTTTCCACTTTCTTGCAAAGTTAAATTAGAGAAGAATGACTTACTTGAGCACATACAAAATGTGCATTCTTTAGGCCTTTTCTTCTTAGTTTGCCATGAGCATAAATACATCTTGAAAATTTGCCTTAGTATATCATTACTATCTCAGGCTTCTTTCCAGGTGCTTTAGAAGTCTTTTGCTGTTGTCTTTCAGGGAAGTCTCTCTTGAAGTGTCTTTTCTTGTAGCAATAGAAGAATCTCAACACTTTTTCCTTTGATTTAGACTTGAATTGCTTCTTTCCTTTGAACTCTCTTTTATCAAATCTTCCCCTAAAGTTAAAAGTTTCACCAGGTTTCCTATATTACTAAATTTTTCTCGTTTAATTCTTTTCAGCTTAAGGAATTTTTCATAACATCCATAAAGACTAAGGATCTGTTATAGAGTAACGCGTCTACAAAATGCTTATAATATGCAGATAATGAGGTTAGAACTATAAGAGCTTGGTCTTTATCATCAACCTGAACATTAACAGTCTTAAGATCGAGAATTAAGTTGTTGAATTTTATCTAAATGGTCTTCCACCTAGCCTTCATCTTCTAAGTAAAAAGAAAACATTTGTTTTTTAAGGTATAATCTCTTGATTGTTAATTTATGTTGATACCTCTCCTCTAACTTTAACCAAATCCCTCTTGCTAATTTTTTTTGTTTCTCTAAGATTTTTATCTGAGAGTGACAATATCAAGACACTTCTTGCCTTTCTTTGAATCTTTCTCCATTTGAATTCAGTGAAGTCCTTGCCCTTGATGTTGAAACCTTTTACTTCAAGAGCATAATTAAGCCCAATGTGTTCTAAGAAGCCTTCATCTTTAATTTTTATAGGGAGAAATCATTGTCCCCTATAAATTTCTTTCTTCTTTTCACCCAAGGGCACATTTTTCTTTATGCTATGCATTACAAAAGTCGAAGAGAGGGGGAAAACCGATCATTTCCTCCTCCCTTCTTCTCTTTACTATGATTTCTCTCTTCCTCTTCCATTTGTTATCGTTTCCTCTCTTTCCAAATTTCTTTGTTTTTCTACCTATTAAACTCCCCATTTTTTAACAAATCACAAATACACATCATTCTATACATATGACAAGTCATATTTTTAAAATTAGCAGAGTATTTAAGCCAAAATGAGAGCTAGGGTTTTGAAGCAAATTAGAATTTTTGATAACTGACATAATTTGCAGCATTCTTAGGACCTAATCAACTTTTTGGTAAGTTTCCTAGTGAGTTTTAAGCATTAAAGTATAGTTTAAATAAATTGAAAGATTAGATTTTATTGTTCATTAGGAGATTTTCTCATTTTAGGCATGAAATTTTAAAATTGAGATAGAATATGCCTGTAATAACTTGAATTTGTCCAATCAATTTTTTTATACAATTAAATTTTTAAAATTTTAAGTTACATGTTTAAAATTTAAGTACTTAAAATCAAGTTGAATGAATACTAAATTTGAGAAATTTTTAGCTAATTAATTGAATAAAAATTAGTTAAGAAGACTAAATTGCAAGATTTTTTATGTTTTAAATATAATTTTTTATGGATAAGTTGTTAAATCTTCAAAATGACAAAGATGTAATTGATAAAAAAAAAAACAATATGAAAAAGTTTAATTAATTTCACTATTGTCTCATTTTATCATCTGTAAATTTTATCTATACTTTATAAATAAAGTTCGAGGTATTAAATTTGTGATAATAATATGAGATTTAAATTTTAAATTATTTTGTCAAATTTGTGTGATAAGTTTGTATCTTAACTCGAGAAGCCAAATTTTGATGGTGATATGTCTATTTATTGTTGCTTAATTTCAAACTAATCGTTATGATAATTTTAAAAAATTCGTTAATAATATGGGTATTTACTATTTTTTTTATTTTTGTATTTAATAGCTGAGCTAATCTATAGATGTTACTATTATTTTATTTTTTTTACTATAAAAATATGTAATCATTTTTTTTATTTATAAAATTAAGCCAAAAGAGTTTTAACTATTAAAAATTATATTAATAATTATTTATTTACTTTATAAGATAGTCTTGTTGCCTTGGATAAGTGACTGATAATGATAATATATGAGATTTTAGTTCGATATAGTTAAGCATAGATGAAGTTCTACTAAAATTATATGAGTGATTTTTTACTCTTCCTATAAGTAATTTGATAAAAATATATAAAATTAGAATGACAATATTAAGGATACTTATAGACAATGGCGTCTCTTAAGATATAAGATGATTGATTGAAATAAAAATTTAATTAGGTGGACAATCTTTTAATCTCTTTGTTTCTCACATACCTAATTTAGGTAAAAGTTTTTATTCTAAACAATTACTAACAACATAATTGTAAGTTTATCACAAGTGTATGAGATGAAATATTACAAGCGATGTCGCTTTTTGAGATATTTTTTTAATAATCGAGAGGACAAAATTTAATTCATTAAGAATAAATTGAATAAGAAATCTTTAAATGATATTTTATTGACTCTGGAGATATATTTTTATAGATTAGTGTAACGCAAGCTTTCGAAATTGTGAAAACTATTTTAAAATAAGAACGAATGCTGTAGTTTTAAAAATTTTATTGTAAATGACCTTATTTACTAATTTTTAAAAAAATTGAGGAAAAATTCATCTTTGATTCATAAAGAATGTTTAAGCCATTTTTAAAAAAAGTTTTGAGCTGTACTTATTATATATATAGATGTTTACTGTTAATTTTTTTTTATGATTAAATCGTTTATTAATAGTTAGCTTACCTATATAGGCGTCATTATTGTTTTATCTTTTATTATATAAATATATTGTATTTTTTTGTGTGATAATTATTATTTTATCTATTTTTTAATATATAGATATGCATAATTATTTTTTATTTGTAGATTCAAGTTTAGATAAAAATAAAAAAAGATGCCAGTATGTCAAATTTAAAACATTTGCAACTTTTATAGGATTAATCTAAAAAAGCATAAAGTGTGTTGTTTATTGTGTCGTAAAAAAGAAATAAGCATTCGACTTCTGTATGGATGGATAAGTAAAAGGTTATTTCTTCTCCTCTTGATCCTTGAGATAAATCTTAATATAACTTTATTATTTAAATATATTTTTACATATTTATAATAAGGTCTTATTATTTACTTTTATTTGAATTATTCAAAATTTATATATTTTCATATTATTATTCGTTTCTTCATAAACCTATTATACAAGAGTTTTATGAATTATTCTTATCACATACACACTTTGACATATAATTGTGGATTGCAAGTGGATAATTTTATATAATTGATTCTAACAATTTGATCAAAAATAATATCTAAGGGCATTAATAAAAAAAAATTAAATATAAGTCTTGTTAGTAAGGGTTAAGGATAAGCTGTACCTAGTAGCATACTTAGTTATATAGAATAAGTTTTGTATTTAAAATAAAAAATTTAAAAATTAAATATAAGTATTATTGATAAGGGTTAGGGATGAGCTATACTCTAGTGACATACTTAGCTATATAGAACAAAACTTGTATTTAAAAAAAAAAAAAAAAAAAAGGAGAAAAGAAGAAAAATAAAATATTATTAGTAAAGGTTAGGGATGAGTTGTGCCTCAGTATCATTCTTAACTATATGAAATAATTCTTGTATTTAAAAAAAATAAAATAATAATAATGATAAGCATTTCTAACCTAGAAAGATTCGTAGGGGTCTTTTAACACCTAATACCCTAAGGCCAACTGATCTGAGAGTCATTGATTGATAAAATGGGTTAAAGATGCAATATTTAAAGTCTAAAACATATTAATTCTAATGAAATAATGAGAATAGTTTTGGCCAATTAAATTCTATAATTAATATGTCACTTTATGTACAAAAAAGAGGTTTCTAAATTTTTTATCTAAATAGTTTATGGTTTGTTATTTTAAATTTTTTATTGGAGAATTTAGTTATTTGAAAATATCAAAGTAAAGTAGAATAATAAGTACTTTATTTAATAATTTTTAGTTTTATATCATTATTAAAAGGTTATTATTTTTAATAATAAGTTAGTTGTAGGTCATTATTAGCATCTGAAAGCATATGTTTAGGAAAGTTAAATTTATTATACTTTTAGTAATGTAAAATATGACGATTTAAGTACATTTATAATTTTAAATTTTAAATTAATTTTGTTAGTAATTTTTTAATTTCTCTCTCAATTTAGGATCTGTGTAAAGGATATAATTTTTCAATCAAGAGAGTTATTAGAATAATTCTTGATCATTTCAAAGGTTAACTTAATAGGCTAAAGTTTTTATATTTGTAACTATCATTAGTTTAGACTCTATATAGCATTTTTAAAGTTATTTTTCGAGCATGTTTAATGTTCTAGTCTAGCCTGATAAAATTTTAGTATTTTACTCATAACTTTTGATAGAAATTTTAGATTTATTTGATACAAGTGACTTTAGAAAGATAACACAATAGGCTAAAAATTTTACATTTAGCCTAAGCACTAGTTTTGACTCTATGTTACACTTTTAAAGCTACTCTGCAAGCCCATCACAAACTTATTAATGTTTTAGTCTAGTCTGACTTTACTTCAGTGTTTTACTCATGTCTTTGGAAAGATAACATAATGGGATAAAACTTTTATGTTTGTGCTAAGTATCATTTTGAATTTTATATTTTACTTTTAAAGCTATTGTCAAAGCTCATCTAAGCCTATTTACTGTTGCAGTCTAGCCCGACCTTACTTTAATATTTTGCTCATAACTTTTAATATAAATTTTAGATTGACCTGACACAAGTAGCAGATTAAAGATAAGAGAATTATCTACAACTTTAATATTATCATTAAGGCTTAATTATTGATTTTTAATGTTATTCATGATATTTTTTGTAGTACCTAAAATTATTAGATTGTATTTGTTAAAGATTTTATCTAAATTTGTCAGTAAATTTATTTAATAATTAATTACTAGGCAACCATTATTGATAATTTATGTCCAAATTTTTCCTATAAATACCAAATTATTTTGTCTTTTAAGGAAAAGTTAGAAGTGAGAGAGAAAGTGTTAGAGAAAGCATAAGAAAGCAAAAGGTTTGAAAAGAAAAAGAAAGAAAGAATAAAGAAAAAAGGTTAAAATTTTTTCTTTTTTTTAACTATGTAATCTTTCTTTTATTAATAAAATATTTTTATATTTTATTTAATCTTATATTATATATTATTATAGAATGTTTAATTTAGACCTCCTTCTATTTTTATTTTGTTTCTTTACTTTGTAATATATGTTGATATTTATTTGCTCAATCTTATATTATATAACAATATGAAAGGTTTGATTTAGACCTCCTACTTTTTTATTTTGTAATATATATTAATATTTATTTATTTAATTTTATATTATATAGCAATATAGAAGATTTTATTTAGATCTCTTACTTCTTTATTTTTATTTTCTTATTTTTTGATGCATATTTATATTTATTTCTTTAATCTTATATTATATAATATTATAAAAAATTTTATTTAGACCTCCTACTTCTTTATTTTATTTTTTTCTTTGTGATATATGTTAATATTTATTTATATAATCTTATATTATATAGTATTATAGCAGGTTTAATTTAGATCTCTTAGTTATTTTATTTTATTTTTTTATTTTATGATATATGTTGATATTTATTAGTTATTTAATTTAGTGAGATATTTTTGTTCCTATTTTTTTTATTTAATTCATGTAAAAAAATTTATCTCCATAAGTTATTTTTCTTTTACAATTTACTTTTATACAATTTAGCAGGGTGATCATATTTTTATTTATTCTTTAATTCATGTGAGAAATTTTATCTCTATAAATTATTTATTTTATGCAATTTAAATTTAGTAATATAATAGGGTATCTTACTCCTATATATACTTTTAATCATTTTGTCTCTATTTATTATGTTTAAATTTAAATTTTATAAATATTTAATACCTTTTATTTTATTTAATATTATGATGCATTTGTTTAC
>JAWDEX010000022.1:3842196-3853261 GCA_035221805.1 Trichilia hirta
ATACATTATACTAAAATAATTTATAATTTAATATTTAAAAATTAAATTTAAAATATTTTTATTTCATATTTATCAAAATTTATATAATTTTATTTTTATTTTTATAAGATAAATAAATATTTTTATTTAAATTATTAAATGACTATAATACTTTATAATTAAAAAATTAATTTATAATTTATATTTATAAATATTTTAAAAGATTTATTAAATATAAATATATAAATTTATATAAATTTAAATTATAAAATAAAAATAAATTCATATATTTTAAGAATATAAAATAAATATATTTTAAATTTAATTTTTAAAAATTAAATTATAAATTTTTTAGTATAAAATACAATAAATAAAAGATTGATTTAAAATTTCATATTTATATTTAATAAATTTTTAAAAGCATTTATGAATATAAAATTATAAACTAAATTTTTTATAACATAAAGTATTATAGTCACTTAATAATTAAATAAAATACTTAAATTATTTTTATTTAATTTTTAAAAGTAAAAATAAAATAGTTTTTGTAATTTAAATTATCATAACAAAGTTAATTTCCTATTTTTTTATAAATATTGAATAAAAGTATTTTAAAATTTATTTTTAAAAATTAATTTATATATTTTTAATATAAAATATTATAAATTAAAGCATTAAAATTTAAAATTAAATTTAAAATATTTTTAGTAAAAAAATTAATTATTTTATTATAAAAATTTATAAAATAAAAATTTGAGATCTATATGATAAAAATCAGAAATTTTTATGATAAAAATACATATTTTTATTTTATATAAAAAATATTTATTATTTTTTAAAATAAAAGAGAGAAATTTGTTATAAAATTGCTCAAAAGGGGAGCGTTTGATTTTTCATAAAACAGTAGCGGGAATTTGCTTTTCCCCCTTTCTAGTAAAAGTACCACCAGCGAAGCTCTGGGCAGCAAGGGATAACTACCGAAGACCAAATGTCTCTATTCATGATGCGCGAACGTGTATAGTTAATTAATTACCACAATTTTTATCACCCGATCTGCACCTTTTCCCTTTTTGTTTTCCTTTTTCTCATTCATAAATATTTCGTGAAATCAGCAATCTAATAGAGGAGCTTGTATGTTTTCCACTATAAAGAGAGGCACGGGGTAAACCTCATTAAGTCATCGAAGGCTCTTAGACCTTCTCAATATCTCTCTCTCGTTTCTTTCTTTCTTTCTCTCATCTTCTCTTTAGAGAGATTGATTTTTCAATAAACCAATCATCTATCTGTGATGATATCCATGCATATATAGGAGGAGGCATTGATGATGCTGTTGACAGAAGATAGAGAGCACAGAGGATGAAGTGCATAGAGCTTGCATCTCACTCCTTTGTGCTCTCTATGCTTCTGTCATCATCTTCAACCCCTCTCGCTTCACATGTATATGTGTATAATAGTAACACTTTCATAGATAACATATGATTAATTATTTTCTATTAGTAAAATAGTATATTATATATATCATAACACTTCAACATTTCTGCCATCTTCCTCAACGCTCATTGCTCAAATCGTACGACCATACGGTGTGTTTTAGCATGGCCGAATTTTGCTTTTCTTTCCTTCATAAATTTCATTACTGTGCCCATTTTTTGATGATGCATTTCCCTTATCTTTTTCGTGTTTATGATCTCTAATTTTTTTCTTCAGGTTTAATTAATTGGATTTTCCAGGAATTAGTCGATGCACGACTCCACTGTTACTATTTGAACAGAAATTAAATCAGCTTCTACTATAAATCATTGTAATTTGTAATTAAACTTGCTTCGACAAACAGTTTCAGATCCTTTTCTAGCGCCACCGACAGAACAATTATTGTATAATTTGATCGATCGCCCATTCAGAGTCAAAGGATCATGTTTTTTCTTACAGGATTGCGGATAGCCATTATGGTTTTGGTTCTTCAAATTACTATTTTCTTTCGTCAATGGCCTATTTTTGGATTGTGACTAACGAAATCTATCATATATCATCACCACCAGAAAACTACCATATGCATATCAAATCCCATAATTTTACAATATTCACATATTGCCCTTCGTGGGAGCTGAAACCTGAGAGGGGACCATGGCAACAAGTAGAACACAAAAGAAGCAGGTAATTGCCGACATGGAATTTGCAGTTCATTTAAGTCCTATGACATATATATGTTGCGTATGCCGTTGGTATGCGGCATGCGCAAAGTGGATGCGGTTGGTTGAACCGTTTATAGTAATATTACTCGACGAAAATGTAAGATAAATATAATTAATAATAATAATAAATAATTTGATATTATAATATTATATTTGTTTACATATAATAATTTGTGTACAAATTTATATTTTTAACATTATTAGTAATATTAGTTTGTTCATATTTACCATATAAACCTAATAACATCCTCGTAGCATGGTATAAAAATAAAATTTTTTAGAATAATTTTAATGAAATTATCTTATAATTGTATTGTATAATAAAATTTTCTCTCAATTGTAATTAGTTATAATATTGATCATTTTTGAATTAAACATATGCATCTATGACATGAGTTTATTTAAAATTAGAGAAAAATTGAACACTATGCTCTTGGAGTGTTGGACACTACATTAATACAAGTGTTATACACTCAAAAAAAATTTCTCACTCACACCAATATTTAGAAATACTTACTCGTAACATTTTTCACTTCGTAAATATACGAAGAGAATTCTCTCATCTCATTATTATATATAAAATAATTTTTTTTAATAATATTTTAAATTTCAAATGTGTCATCATCTTAATTAGAAAAGAATGTCATTTAGGTTCTTATTCTTCTAGTTGTTCTAAGAATTAAAGTAATGGTTCTCTCAAGTGAACATATCTTATAGGCTATAGTTAAGTAAGCCGCTGCAAACCACCCCCCCATTAAAATTCTTAGAATATATACAATTTGAATTTACATGTTAAGTGGAGAATTTGAAGTCATCTACGATCACACGGATAAGAATAATTCCTTCATCTTTTATTACACTAGAGAGAGAGAGCTTGCCCGTATCTTTTGTTCTATTATAATCTGTCTTTTTAGTAAAGCCAAATAATATAATTTAGAATTTCCAGCAAGCTAAATATAGAGGTTGGGCTGGATTTTAAAATTTTTAATAGTTAGCCAAGTGTGACCCTCTTCCTAATTTAGATAGCAACAATTTATAAAATTGAACTGAAGTGCTACTAAATACACCTACTTCTTTTATTGAGTATCCACATTGTTGTGCAGGAACTACACCAACTTCTTTTGTAATAAATTGTTGAATTATTATATTAAATTGCTTTTCAGATTTTTGTTTCAATATCTTAATTTTTGTTTTAAATATTTTTAAAGTTATTTTGGAAGTAATTTTAAAATTTTATATTAGAGGCTTTAATTTTAGTTGAGATATCTTGTAAATATTACTTTACAAAAAAAATAAAAATAAAAGTAGATGTAATAAAACACCAAGGTTGGTCTTCAAAATTATTTTTCCAGCTCTAATAGTGTAAATAACTGTTTGATTATTTTCAAGAAAATGATGTTATATGTTCTTATTTTCAAATAATTGATCGATTTACAATTTAAATTTCCAAATTATAAATCTAAAATACTAATAAATACTAATTTTATATAATATAATACTAATAAATAACTACATAAATAAATACTATACAAAATTAAATTGTGAAATAATTAATTTTAAAAAAAGATACATTAGGCTGCTCTAAAGAATTGATAAAAAATTAAATTATTTGAGAATAAATTGTTAATAATGACTTTCAGAAAGAATTTACCAAATATAAATTAAGTATTGGATCATAAAATAAATGACTGTTTTGTAATGCAATTCCAAACATAAGCCTATAGCAAACAACCAGAGGCTAGTCAAATATTTTTTTCATGACAATGTGACGTGAGAGTTCGATTATTAATTCTCACAAACAAATTATTTAATAGCTTACTTATAATATTTAAGTACACAAATTATTTAAGTAACCTTCTTGTTTTGCATATGCTTCAACAATCAGATTTCCGAACGGCAAGTCTTTAAGTTACAACTACTAGCCTGCCTACCAAATGTATAGTTCCAGCTTCTACATCCTTCTAACAACTCCTTATATATTTCAACACTCTCATGGCATTCAACTCCAATAATCCATTTCCTTGATTAAAATCCAGAAGAAAAAATGAGTCATCACAGACATCCTCCTCCACCAGGTCCACCACCACCACCGGGACCTCCAGGGTCACCACCACCACCGGGACCCTTTGCTCCACCACCACCAGGGCCTCCAGGACCACCGCCACCATATTTGCACCATCCACCTCCACCGCCAGGGCCCCCTGGTCCGCCTAATCCTCCTCCTCCAGGTCCACCGCCACCTCGTGGGCCTCATCCACCACCGCCACCACCTTATTAACTTAGAATAAGTATTAAGATTAATATCATGCGGGAAGTATTATAGAAGGAAAATGTGCATGCAGTGATTTTTATGGTATTATAGTTCTTGCAGTGTGTGGAGAAGTTGGAAGATATCTGTGTATTTTGCGGCATTAATATTAATAAAATTTAATTAACTATTAATTGTTGTCACAAAACAATTACTTGCTAGTGTAAGTTGAAGTTTTTGCTTATTTTTGTGCCTGTACGTTAGTGGTTAATTTGTCCAAATATTTCATTTCGATATGGGAAATTTCTTAATTTGCTCAATAATATATAATTACACAAACAAGTAATCAAATTTAAATGTTAATTTCTTTTATTAAACACCAAATACAGGATAAATTTTCTTCCATAGTAGCATGCATTTATATAAGTTGAACTTTCAGAATGACAAATTGACGAAAGCCACGTGGCGAACCCAGTAAAAATAGATCCGTAACGTGCCGTATTGTAATTGTAAAATGTTACATCCAAAACAGACGAGCAATCAAAAATTCATCAAATGTGTTTTTATACTCAGAACAAAAATTTCCACAACCCAACTCGCATTTTACCGGAGAAGAAAATAAAGTGCCTACTTGTTTCCTTTTATTCGTGGATTTTCTTAATTAAATAATGATTAATAATAGGATTATAAATTAAATATACTTAAAACTATGGTGTTTTATTAATAAACTTACTTATGAGACAGTATTGTAAATATTAATTATTGAATAAAAATAAACACTTAATAATTAATTTGATTGTTAATAATTATCTTTTAATTGAACCATGTAAATTTCAAATAAATAGATTAAAAAATTGATATTGATTTAATAATCAGCAAGATAATAGTGACATGATCATATTAATTATTCAATGAATAAAATATATAATAAAAAAAATATTACACTTACAATGATATTGATGTCAGGATTGGATTCCTGGCCCACGTGATACGTGGAGAGAATCAATATCGACACCTGAACTCGTTAAATCATACAAGATAATTTTTATGTCTCAACGATAACAGCCACCGATCCAAACCTTTTTGATTTATAAATTGGTTGGTTACCTCTCGCATAAAATTCGAATGTCGTGCCACTAGTAAAAAGACTCAAGGGCGATGATAGTCACTGGCGCAAGCTTTTTGACTTATTGACGAGTCCTCTTCTCTATATAAAATTTAAATGTCATATTGTTAATGAAGACGCTCGAATTAGAAATTTATCTATTGTGATTATCACGTGACTAACATTTTACACTATTTTAAGTTATATTTATATAATAACTACAATAAATAAGTCCTTAATAATAATCACAATAGATAAATTCTTAGATCTAGTCTTCTCGTCAACAATACGACATTTGAGTTTTATATAAGAAAAGCGATTGAGTCTAAAAAAATATGGACAAGTTGTTATCGGTACTCAAAAATATAGTACTAATAGATCTCGGTATTAGTATCGATTTCCCTCGCCTGCCAGATGAGTTTAGGGTTCTGATCTCGACATCAACCAAATGAGACATATGCATCATCATCATTATCATGATAATAATTAAATTCGTGATTTTATGCTATAATTAAGTTAGCTTCATTCGATATTCGGACAAATTAGATCTCTCCTCGTGGTTAGGGAACCATACCCGTCTTCCATTAAATAAATATTATCTTCCTGTCTGGCTAAGGAAACAGTACACGTCGTCTTCACCAATAAGTCTTCCAACTAATAGTCGTATCAATAATATGTACAAAATATCAGTTTCAAATCCCACATCGTTTTTCATTTCTTCTATATTAACTCTCATGATCTTTCCTTAACATCAAACAACAATTCTTCGCTCAATCAAGAAAAATGGCATTTCATAGACACTCACCTCCACCACCGGATCCTTATGCTCCGCCACCACCTCCACCACCGGATCCTTATGCTCCGCCACCACCTCCACCACCATACTTTACTGGTCCTCCTCCTCCGCACCACCATCCTCCCCCGCCTCCTCACCATTATCCTCCCCCACCTCCATCACCTCCTCGCTACTACCATCCACCCCCTCCCCCACCCCCTCACCCCCATCATCCACCCCCACCTTTTGCCCCGCCTCCGGGACCTCATGGTCCACCAGGACCACCACCTCCGCCTTGGTACCGCCCTCCTCCTCCACCTTATTAGGATGCAAGTATATTGAGAATTGAAATAAAAGCTGTTCGTTGATGGAATGGATCGTGCATACTGCTAGGAGACTGGCAGATGAGGTTCCTGTTTTTTGATTTTCCCCTTTTTCTGCTTATCATGCTGTAGCTGTATTTTTGTATGCTTCCTGCTTCAGAGCTATAAATTATCAAGAGTCTATATATTAGTGTAGAGAATTTCAATGTTTTTTTTTTTTTTACTTTTTTTAATCTCAAAACTCCCTGTGATATATGTTCCGAATTCGCAGTAAGTAATTAATGATCAGGTAATGATACATATTGAACTTGGAAGTTCTTATTTTTCACTTTGATACAGCATCAAGAAAATGAATGACAAAGTGCAACACCGGTAAGTAGATGATGTTTATTTTGTTGATAGATGATTAAAATGTTCGACATATTCCAAATTGATTGAATTACAAACCAATTGGATTTTGTATTCTGTGGACTCGGAACAATTCTGCTATGATTTGTTCAGTAGTGTGGAATTGTTGTAGCTTCGTCCATTGACCATTGTTCTTTAATGTTTTATATTGCTTGAAATCATATACAGCCACGGACCAGGTAGTCTTAATAGAGCTATAATCTGTGTAATCTGGTCAACGATTTTAAACTAAGATATAACTAGCAAAAGAAATTTCTAAATCCATTAGCATGGCTGCTAATCATCTCTGTTCATGACAGAGTTCTCGTGAAGATTGTTTTAAATTTAAATGTTCTAGTGAACATCATCTGGGAAGGGAGACAGAGTTCGTAAAAATAACCAGTAATAAAGAAGGGTATCTGACGTAAGCGCATACGAACTATCTACGCACGTTTCTTAGATTCAAATTGTTGAAAAGAACTGAGAAATATACTCGCATTAAGTATATGGCAGCGAGAAACGCCAATCTGTCATAAGTCATTAATGGTAATAGTGGAATCATAATAATAACATTCCTCCAAAGCATTTTGGTACGATCACAACAAAATTTTGTAATTATTTCTTACATTAAACTGATTCATTATCAACTGAAAATTTTCCTTCAAATATTCTCTTCCTCACCATGGTTGCCTGGAAAACATTGACATGAAAACTCAAGTCAGAGTACAAATTAAAGTATGATTAATTCATTGTTAAAGCAATAAAACCTCAGAAGAAAGAACGAAAACCTGTTTTTGCCAATTTGTGAAAGAAGTTATGATGGCAAGCACAATTGCTTGTACGGTTGAGCCTGACATTATTCCAATCCAAAGGCCTTTCCCTCTGAGATGCAGAGCAAAGCATAATACAGATGCTGCTGGAATTCCAACGAGATAATATGCACCAAGATTTACATACGCACCTATATGCTGCCACCCAACTCCTCTAGCCACCCCTGAACAGGAAATGGAAATTGCACCATAATCTGAATAAGATATTTGTTCACTGGTATTTGATCATGAAAACTATTCCATGAGTGCTAATAAATCTGATAGGAAACTAACCGGAAAGTACTGCTTGCGTGCTGTCAATGAGAATGGAGATGGAAAGCAGAGGAGCTAATTCTGCAACATAATTCACAACGTCCTGTTCGCTATTAAAGGCATATGCCAAAACATTGCGGCAGCAGAATATAGTTGTGCTAACTATGACTGCCTCAGTGACTGAAAGAACTATTACAGCACAGGTGGCCAATCGAGCTGCCTGAGGATTTCCAGCTCCTAATTCATTGGATACTCGAGTGCTACAGACAAGAGAATCACATTTATCGCATTACACAATCAAGCATTATAATATATAGGACATAGATTTGTTAACAAGTAATTACTTTTTATTTTTGAAAGAAGATATTGATCAAACCTTGCAGCTGTACCAATTCCATATGGCACAAAGTAGTGTAGCGATGAGGCTGTTAGGCTGCATATGAAGATATATCAAAGACAATTACAAGGAACCCAGTACTGTGAGCTTCCCAATCAATTCAACATAAGAAAATCACAGGTTCAGAGGCTTACCATATAGAAAGAACTGATGTTTCAAGTTTTGAATTTGGTAAAAGCCCAGACAGTAGTATCAGAATCTCAAATGACCACCATTCAAGACTATTGTTATCGTAAACAAAGAACCCATTATGAGAAATTAAGAACAGAAAACCAACAGAAACATTGCAAAGTGAGATGAATAAATTACCAAATCATTACAGCAGACGGGAGGGCAAAGGAGAAGAACTCCTTCATGCTAGAGAAAATTTCCTTCCATACAAAACTGCGGGTTTTTTCACATGATGAAGAGTATCTTATATAAAGTGCAAGGATGATCACATTGAACCAATAAGATAGATCAACGGATATTGCTGCTCCTATGTTTCCCAAGTCCGCTTTGAACACTAGAGCCCAGCACAAAAGTATATGCAAACATAGAGTTACAGATGAGCTTAAGAGCATGGGGCGAATCAAGCTCTGACACTGGAGATTGTGAATCAATGATCGAAGAAAAGCAAATGCTAGCAAAGCAGGACTCAGCCAAATTGAGTATTTGCAGGCTTCAACAGAGATCTGTGGGTCTTGGCCTGCTAATATTAATAGTTTGTCCATGAATATCCAAAGAACGGATATAGGGATACAAATTGGTATGAGAAAGATCATGCAAGAGTAAGTGTAAGTTCCCAGCTTTTCATATTGCTCCGCTCCATAAGCTTGTCCACATAGTGTTTCCAATGCACAGGCAAATCCGAACTGTTCAAAATTTTAAGGTATTGTCAACTTTGTATAATTTGACAAGTTTGAATTCATAAACTCAAATATTATGATATAATTTTGCAACATAATTTTTTACACATTGAATAATTTAAAGAAATCTATTCGATTCTCTTAAATTGGCTGGGGGTACAACAAACGTTAGTATGGAAATGAATGGAGTAGACCAAAATATTTGGATCCTTCAAGGATAATTAGGATACATTGTTGTGTTTATACATAATTTATAATTTTTAGAAGAAGATCATAAATTATTTGGTATTAGATAGGCTATTAGCAAATGATAATAGAGTTCTTAATAACTTAAAAAGAGTTAAAGCCTCAAAAGGGCAATGAGTTTTCATTTTTAGAGATGACTGTTAAAAATGTTTGATAAAAACCAATTTTTATTTAAGAGATCAAATATTTTTCATTCAATCACACTTAATATCCAGTTATTTCATCCCATAACAATTGCAATTTCAGAATTGCACCACAACAATTTTAAATGTACCCTTGATTAATCCCTCCACTCACAATTATAAAAAAGTCATTAATTTCTTGATTTCGTGGCCTGGACATAGTCAACTTGTGTGGGCGCTTCCACTAATTATTAGTCAAGTTAAAACGAAGTTCCCCAATCGATTGCACGTATCAGTATCAAAGCACCTCACAAAAAGATACTTCAATCACCGGGAAAAAAATTAAGAAAAAAGAAAGGGGTTAAAAATATGCACTCCTCAGTACATCGGCAATTCTGATTATTGAAAGTGTCCACTTTGACTAACTGGGCAAATTTGATCAAGCAACAAATCGCTCAGCAGAATTTGTTGACACATAATTGGATCCACCTTAAAGTCTTTAACTAAATTAATCCAAGTCTCTGATGGATCTTGAATCATCTTAATTAAGTGATCAGAGCTTATTTTCAGGTTTATTAGCTCTTCCCATACGTTTTCCATAGAAGAACTGAAGCTAAATATATTTTTGGAAGATATGTGCATATTTTTTCAGAATTCAAATATATCTATAGTGAAAGAAAATATATATTACCAGAGGAATGAATCCGGTGACATTTGTGAAAGAGGTAGCTATAGCAACACTAGCGAGTGATAGTTCTCCAAGGTGTCCAACCATCATTGCTGATACAGCCGGTAAAAGGTACTGTGAAACGGTCACCGCTACCATCGGTGTCGCTATGAAGCTCAACTTCTTTAGCTCTTCCACAAAGCCACGCCGTGTTACCACCCATTTCTTCTCTCCTCTGTCAGACAGCAATGGTACATCCATTTGCTTGCTTATCTCTTGTCTTGTTTAATATGTTTAATTTGCTGCTGGCTTATAAAGAAAGACGCAAGCAACACTCGCCATTGTTAAATATATCTTTGCATCTCGTAATAACATGTAGATCCTTGGTTTTTGGAAAAATCTGAAGTTAGAAAATAGCTTACATCGTTTTGCATGGGAGTCCTTGCAAGTAGTTATACCTCTCCTCTCTTTTTCTTCTTCTTTTTTTTTTTCTTTTTTTTTCTTTTTTTGGGTTTCCTTCTTTCTCCTTCTTTTTTAATACAGTCAGTTATACGTCTTTATCCATAATAAAGAGGTGCTAGTTTCACTGTTTTAACAAATACAGAGATAAAGGTATGATGACTTTATCTTTCGTTTACTTGTACATGGATGGGAAAAGATTTCAATATTTGCGTAGTATATGTACCGACTTTCT
>JAWDEX010000022.1:3861353-3888684 GCA_035221805.1 Trichilia hirta
CGGAAGAAGGAATAGCCAAGCGAAAGAACTGTCCAATTGCTAGAAAAGCTTCTTTCGACAATGGTGCACGAGTTTTTTCACAAGCTGAGGAGTACATCATGTATAATCCGAGCAGTATCACATTGAACCAAGTGGAGAAACTGAATGCTAGAGCTGCACCCAAACTTCCTAATTCTAATTTAAATACAAGGGTCCAACAAACAGGTATATGAAAACAAAGAATAAGAAAAGAACTCAAAAGCATAGGAAGAATCAAGCTCTGAGTTTGCAGGTATCGAGTTAATGGTTTAAGGACTGCACTTGCAAATAACGCAGGGATAAGCCACAGAGAATATTTTCGTGCTTCATTTGAGATTAACCGATCTTGGCCTATGAGAGGTAATAATTTGTCCATGAAGATCCATAAGATACAAATTAAAGGGCAAACAAGAATCAAAGAGAAGATAGCAGTGTAAGTATGGATTCCAAGCTTTCGATATTGTTTTGCCCCATAAGCTTGTCCGCATAGAGTTTCCAATCCACCAGCCATTCCTGACTGTTTAGTAAACAAAAGAAATTCAGTCAATCATCCCAATTATATACTTTCTGTACTACTGAATTTCAGAAGAAAACTTACAAGCAAACTGAAGCCGGTAACATTTGCCAGAGAGGTTGCTATGGCGACACTAGACAGGGCAAGCTGACCTAGATGTCCTACCATTACCGTCGATACAACTTGCAGAATATACTGCAACACCGAGACGGCAACCATCGGTGCTGCTATACGGCTAGCTTTTTTCAGCTCTTCTAAAAATCCATCCCATGTTATTGCCCATCTCTTCTCCTCAATCTCTCCTACTTCTCCCATTGTTATTGCTTTATGAATGTGTTTCTTGCATGCAATGTGACAATGTAATGATCTGTTATTAACTATGCTTTATTTATAAAAAGATTGATAGAATGTTGACGTTTCTGCGCTGAATTCTCCTTTGACTGTACCTTTAACCTTCTTATTAATTAAAGATTAATATTTTGACTCTTAAAAGAGCATCTTAGTAAGTAAAGTTAATGTGTCATAAAAGACGATTAGTAATATTTCATTTGGACCCTAAGACCGAACAAATGTGGAGCTTCTGATTTCATTGTGTAATTTCATATCATTATCTTATATATAATAATGTGAATGCAATGAAAAAAATAAATAAATAATGCAAATTTTGCTTTCGGTGCACGCTTATTAAATCCAAGGGTTCAAATTTTTGGTGCTTTTTCGCATCTCTCCTATACTTCTGAAAATAGGAATGCAGCCAAAGAATATGGAACAAGTAGAATTGAGAGTTGTTTAATTGCTTTTAAGATAGGCATTATAAGAATAGCATAGGGTTGAGCGTTCAGGTCTCTGATTGTTGTGGGACAGAGAGGGGGCATACAATAAATTTTGAAGCACAGTTCTGGGCAAGATTTCGAGTGAGAAAATATTTTTGTAATATTTTACTAAATATTAAATTCTCTCAATATTTCCATGATTTCTTTCCCTTCACAGTTTTGAAACGGTTTTCTTTTTTATTTATTCTCATATTTTATTCTTGGTATTATTTGCTTGAAATATAATATAAGACCAACAGAAAGTAGATTTTTAAAGAAATAGTTTTATTGATTTAAACTCTTACTACTATTTACACTAATTTTAAAAGTAAATTTTATTTTTCTTTTTGTTTGTGTATGGGATTGGGTAAGATTTCGAATGTGTCAATAATATAAAAATATTGATTTGAAAGTCTTGATCATGAATATCTACATAAAAATACATTTATATTTTTAAAATAATAGACTTAATTTTTGGACGATCTGACCCAAATCAAGTTCCAAGGTGATAGTATTAAAATCTCATTTATTTCAGTGGAATATAATAGAGGAGAGAATTGTGTTGAATTATTTCACAAGGTTGAATACAACTAAAAAGAATTATTTTGAGATATAATTAAATAAATGAATTAATAAATTGATAACTAAATATGATCATTAATTATCCTAGTCTTTTGTGTTAGGACTCTGGAGTTTGGACAAAAGAATGAGTTAATAAATATAAGAATATTAGGGATACAATTTTTTATACAATAAAAATTAATCCGTTAATGTTTTTATGATTATTATATATATTATATTGTTATTAAAATAAATAAAAATATAAAAAATATTTGTCAACATTAAAACTTTATCACAATAGTTAATATGAAAAAAAAGTTTATATCGGAATAAATTTAAATTCAGTTAAAATCCGGATAAATTTGAATACATATATCAGAATAATATATTTGTTTATTTTTTTTCTCATTGTCTGACTTGTAAATATTAAATTGTTTATTTTTGCAAATCAAAAATACACACACATATACACTTTTAAATGTTAAAATATATTAAAAAAATATAAATCAAACACTGTATAAAATGTAAATAAAATTATTTGGATAAAAAATATTTTGATTGCAGTAATTTAATAATTTAATTAAAAATAAAAATTAAACATATGAATTTTATTTTACTTTCATAAAATGCAATGTCATTTATATATATATATATTTTATTTTATCTTGTGAAAAAATCTAAATCAATTAATTGAATAAAAACAAGATATATAAAAAAAAAAAAGTGATTTGTATTGTTCTAATGTTGTAAACATATAAGATTTATTATAAAGATTAAAATATTTAATAAAAAGTTAATAGTTTAGTTTTAATATGATACGCAATAAATGAATTAAATAAGAACAATTTTGGAAGAGAAAATTATATAACTAAACTTTAAATAACTTCATTTGGTGGAATGTGAAGGAATATGTAATAATAAATCAAATTCAG
Organism: Trichilia hirta; assembly: GCA_035221805.1. Lineage (NCBI taxonomy): Eukaryota > Viridiplantae > Streptophyta > Magnoliopsida > Sapindales > Meliaceae > Trichilia > Trichilia hirta. Next base: position 3,864,191 of record JAWDEX010000022.1, read on the forward strand.
ATTTTAAAACGAAAAACAAATGATTTATACTTGTTTGGTGCAATGCAATATTTCTTAAGATGGAGTTTTTCTTAGAAACTAAGAAACCATAAGAAAAAGGGTGATCGCTATACTTATGCTAATTTGTCATTCTTCCAATTGTGGGTAGGAATGATATCTTGAGAGAATTGAAAAAGGCAAAAAATATTAGTCTATAAATAAGAAAACTTCTTAAAAGGAGTTTCGTTAAACTATGAAAAAGAAATAGAAAGAAAAAATGAATTAATATGCATATGCTAATTCCTCGTTAAACGCAATCTTCCACCCAATTCTAGGAACAAATTTTTGATGGAATTTGAAAAAAAATAAATAAATAAATAAAAAAAGGGAAGGACAAGAAACACAGGAAAAGGAGGGCGGTTTCCCTTAAACTAAGAAAGGGAAAGAAAAATGCGAATGGGTTTGCTTATGTATAGAGTTCATCATCCTCAAATAAGTTCTTCCAATTGTAAGAATGAAATTTTGAGGAAGGGAAAAAATCCATAAACAAATAAGAAAAAAATATTTTTCTTGTTTATGGATTTAATAGAATAATGCAAATAAAAAAAAATAATGTGATAACCAATCTATAATTGTTAAAGTTTTCGTAAAAGGAAGAGCCTTTTGTTTAATGTTTAATAGTAGTATAAATTTGTCTAGTTTAAGTAATTAAAATTGTTTTTTTTTTTTAATGATTTATTGGACTTTTTAAGATTTGGCTTTAAAAAGATAATTTATTAAAGTATCTTTCAAATTAAAATTGTATAGTTATTTTTATATAATATAAGTAATTATAATAAAATTTAAAATTTAATTATTTATTTAATATTTAAAATTATAAATATATAAAGATAAAAGATTAATTTTTAAATATTTTTTAATTAAAAAAATAACTTTACATTATATTTAAATTTCAAATAAAAAATAAATAAATCATTTAAATTAAAACATTCGAATATATTTAAAATTCAAATTTTCTAAAAATTTAATTAATAAAACAAATACTACCTCAATTATTTAAAAGAAAAAAGAAAAAAATACTACCGAAATTTATCCACCTCATTCAGAATTTCCTTAAAATAAATATTACAAACAGAGCTAATTCTGCCACATCATGAGGCATTCTAATCGAATTTAATGTCACTATTCTTATTCGACACTCATAAGTTGAAAATGATGATCAGTTGATAATAATTTTCACGGGCCACCCTTTTAAAATGGGCTTCGTTTCGTAGATTTCAATAAGCAACAAAACACGCCTCATTACCATCGATCCTTATGCTGGGGCTGGGAGTGAAAGGATGCAGCACAAAAACTTAGTATTGAACAAATTCGTCCAAATTATTGAACGAACTCGTCTAAGTCATAAATGTAGGCGGGTTCGTTTAATAATTTAGACGAGTTCGTTCAATACTAAAATTTTGTGTTGCATCCTTCCACTCCCAGCACCAGCACAAAGATGGATGTTAATGAGGCGTGTTTTGTTGCTTATTGAAATCTACAAAATTAAGCCCATTTTGAAAGGTTGGCCCGTGGCCCGTGGAAATTGTTATTAATTGATCATTATTTGAGAGTTCGTTTAACACCACCCAGTTTTTGAGCTGCATCCTTCCACTCTCTGCACCAGCGTAAGGATCGATGGTAACGTTGATGAAGGCTCGTTTTCGTGCAGCAAACGATTCAGTAAGGGCGGATTTGAGTTCAGCGGGGGTTCCAACAAGATAACCTGTGCCCCCAAAAGCTTCGATGAGAGTATGATAAGCTGCACCAGGTACAAAAGATGTTGGTGCGGGATCATCTTTGTAAGGCCCTGTAATTTCTTCAGCGTTCCTCCGGTCTCTGCAATACACACCACCATTATTAAAAACAATCACAACCACAGGAAACTGACAACGAGCCAATGTCTGCATAATAAGAAGCACAGGCCACGTTAATTATCTTTTTTCTAGCGTATCAGATGACAACCAAGACAGAAAATTCAAATAAGACGTACAGGAGGAAAGCATAAAAGGAACTGCTAAATATTATTGCAAAACAAAACAACTAACAACATGTTTTAGTGGGAAAATAAAAACAGGAACTCCTATACATTTTTGCAGAGATTTTGTACATAAAGAAAAGACACAGAACCACCAGATCCCCAAGCAAATAGGGGAAAATGAAAGGGAGAAAATATTCCATTAAGCAATCACCTAACATATAGCTTCAGGTACTAAAGCAATGTAGTCTTTTTTATGCTAAAATTTCAAATTTAGAGGTGCAGAAAAACTTAGGATCAGAGCTGCCTAGTGGTCAATGCAAGAAGCAGTAAATAAAGACACAGTGCTAGACTAATGGACCCCAAAATTTTATAGAAGCAATTCATTTTGAAGTTACTGCTTCTACATTCTTAAAACGGACAACTGGATCCTGAGTGTTCTTTTAATATATTGCAGCTTGATACAAACTTCTAAAAGTGTACCTATGTGCATTTGTACAAGAAGAAAAGGCTTGGGGTAGGATTAGCAGATCAGGCAGGTCCAAAATTCACTTTGGTCATTTCCAAAACAAACCACTATCCATGTCAACAAGTCCATCCATTCCAGACCATGTAAAATTTAATGGGCCACAGATGAAATGCTTCCCGATTAATTGAATAAAATTTTTAATTACTGAATTTGATAGGGTACAGATTTTGGCAAAAACTTAGCAAGATGACCTACCAACATAGGATATAAACGTTAAATTTGCTAAAGTGAAACAAGCTACCAATGTTAATTCTAAAAGCTGTAATTAACCCTTATGCACCATCTTCTTCAAGTTCCAAGAGCGAATCAATCATTCACTACATAGATACACACATGCAAATGTGAGTAAGAACACAGATCAGAAGTAAAAACAAGCCTTGGAAGACACCCTGAAAGACAAAGCCTCATTATCAACACAAACTACATCAACCAAGAATACGGATAAAAGTAACATTTCCAGTGAATACAGAAAAGTGCACCAAGTGACGTGCCCTTCTGAAAGCAACGAAGCAGTTAGCATGTTCCAATGAAAAAAAATTTTAAATCCCACATGGACCCGTTGCCACATTTGATATATTACCAGACTACTCCTTGTTCACTAAAATAGAACCAGCATCAAAATACACTTGAATACTCTTATTAGAAAAACAAGAACATTCAAATGCATGAGTACTAACCTTATAAATGGCATCTTTACAGTTTTTAGGCAACCCAATTCCTAAAAAAAACTCGAAGGATGAACCTCTCACGTTAAAGAATAAGAGAATTTAAGGGATTATCAAGAAAAAGAAAGAACTCAGGGATAAAAATGATTTAGAAACCACCAACCACCACCCATAATCCCTCCCTGTCAACTTAAGCAAGAAAGGGTGATCTAGAAAGCTCAATAAAGTTCATCCTAAACCTTATGTTCCAAGAATAACAAGCCAGAATTATGAATATAATGGGCGTCAAAAATCCTCCCAAATCAGTTATTATTCCTCCGACTCAAAAACAAAATTATCTAGAGAGCTCCAGAGTTTCTCCTAGGACTCACATTTTAAGCAAGCAATATTTGATTCGTAATAATGACCTAGCAGGTCTTCCCCGATTCTCAGAGACAATAGATAAGGCCTAAATCAAGCCGATTACCACTTAAAGATGGAATGCTGGATCAAACTTTAAAGTGTTCAAAAGTCATCACCATGTGAAGACAACTACTCGTTCATTTCCTAAATCTTTTAACTTTAATACTAAGCCATTAGTGTTACATGATTCTAATTATAAGAGTCAAATCTTTAAAGCAAGTTATCCCAAAAGTAATAATAAAATGGCAGGGTAGGTTGCCCGGCCAAAAGAATCCTAATATCATAATTTACTTATCAAGCTAAAGGCAATCAAGCATCAGTAGAAGTTTATCCTTGCGAATAAGAATTTATGCGTAAATGTATTTATGTCCTAGGGAGCATTATTATGTAAGAAGGCCATACCTCAACCTCAATGGCGCTAAACCCAAATCCAGAGTCCCCTTCAACGGTAACCACCAGCCAATCAGGTGAAGCTATAGCAGCTGCAATGCAATAACCTAAGCCAACACCCATCGTCCCCTGAGTCCCTGCATCCAACCTACACCTTGGCTCCGTCTGAACCAACACTGCCCTACCCACATCCATAGTATTTGACCCTTCCGAAACCGATACAGGAGCAGGACTTCCTACTTCTAAGATCGCATCCCGTATAATCCGCATCGGTGTCAGGAAATTGAATGGCACAACAACCTTCGCTAACTGAGCCTCCATTCTTAGAAATAGCCTCAGTCCATGGACGATTCTTCCCCGAACAAAAGGGATCATCTTTAATCTCCTTACTTATCATTTCCAACACTTTTTTGGCATCTCCAACCAAACCTATATTCGGTTTCCTTAACTCAATCTCTTTCTTACTAATATCAACTAGAATGAACTTCACATCCCTTGACCACTTCGGCGGCTCACCAAAATGCAACAACCAATTAAGCCTAGCACCAACAACAAGAGCAACATCACATTTACCTATCGCCAGCGACCCTGCCGCACTAGCAGCAAGTTCATGGGTATCAGGTAACAAACCTTTACCCATTGGAGCAGGCAAAAATGGAATCCCAGTAGCTTCAACTAACTTCTTCAATTCATCCTCAGCTCGCGCATAAGCCGCGCCTTTCCCATACACAATCAACGGCCTCTGCGCCTCTCTAAGCAGAGAAACAGCCATCTCAATCTCAGAACTCACAACACTTCCATTCGTTAACGTTTCTTTAGTATTCTCAGCGGACTTCAACAATTCTTCGACTTCAGATTCCGATACAGTTTGGTGCAAGACATCCGTCGGTAAATCCAAAGAACACCACCAGGGAGGCCCGACACAGCCCCGTTAAGAACCTGAGCAACACAATGAGGAATATCTCTTATATCTTTCGCTTTCACAGTCAACTTCGAAAAGGTTTTCACTGCTTCAAGTTGATCAAGCTCTCGAAAATCGCCACGACCAAAGTCTTTCTGATCGCACGAACCAGATATCATGATCATCGGCAAGGTGTTAACCATGGCATTCGAGAGACCCGCTAGCCCGTGCACGCACCCCGGACCGGATACGGTTAAGAGTATTCCGGGTTTTCCCGTTAGGTGTATATGCCGACGCGTCGTAGCCAGCGGACTGCTCGTTATTTAAGGCGATGAACCGAATTCCGAGTGAAACCGCCCGGGTTGCCAGGGCAGTCACCGGAATACCCACCACTCCGAACATGTGGGTCGCGCCGAATCTCGATAATGATTTTGCCGCCAATACATTTCCGTCAATCTGTACATTTTGTGAATTTACCGATATGAAGTCCGAGTCCACCATTGAGAAGCCTAGCTGTAACTGCTGTGTGATTGGTACCAATGTTTTTTATTGTGTTCTGTATATATCCAGTGAAATGCCCATCTGTGATTCCATCTGTCCCTGCACAGGTGGCATCTATTGGAGAAATCGAAGAGGATTGTTTCCTTATTTGAATTGACGGCATTGGGCCACGCCGCCACGATGATTAAAAGAATATAAATTTAAAATATTTAATGTTATTTTATTAAATAATATCAAAAGCAAAATTTCTTTTATGTAAATGTTTCTTTTTCAATTTTCAATATCAAAAAACAAAGAAATTATTGGTGCAAAAATTTTCTTCCGCTGATTCAAGCGTCATATAAGAAGATTTTTCTAAAAGAAAAATTAATAGAGAATTGCCATAGATCAAGTAAAATAATAAATAGGTAAAAATTATGTTAAAAATTTCCTATAATTCAAGAGTAAAATCCAAGAGGGTTAAGAAGTAAAAGAAAAAAATTTACTACGATCAGAAAAAAGGTTACACAAAAGTTTTACAGCTAAATTTGAAGTAAAAAAAATCAATCCTTTATAAAATTTATACAAATTAAGAAAAAAAAAAAATCTGTTACATGGAAAAAATTGTCCCTTTTTATAAATATTGTTGATGTATCTTTTTAAGTTTTTCACATATGGAATTCTTTACAAAAGAAATTTGAAAGCCCATTATAAAAAGAAATAGTAGAATTTATTTATTTATTTATTCAAATGGATGCACAATTCTCGCATTCGAATTATAGAATAGATTTGAATAATTCAAGTGGCGTTGGCGGGTGATATTATTGCATTTGGAAGTTGGACGTGATGGTCCCCGGCACAGCAGTAGCAAGAGAAGCATTTGCTCCTTACCCTTCCACTTTAGGTAATAATTGGGCCAAAAAATGACATCTTTATTATTATTAACATTTCTAAAGTAGAGGATATTTATCTAAGAAAAAAGTACCAGATTCATATGGATTTTGTAAAATAGAAAATTTAAAATTTTTTAACCAAAAAAAAAATAAAGATAAAAGTTAGATAACATTTATTTTTATTTTTTTTTAGCTGAAATGTAATTAAAGTTTGAATAAATTTAAATATACAAATTTGAATAATATGTTTGTTTTTATTTTTGATGTCCAATAACAAACAATGAGTTATTTGTTTTACAAACTTGTAACATTTAAAAACGAGTGTTTTAGCATATATGTCCTTTCAACTGTTAATGTATATCAAAAATATTTATAAATCAGAACAAAATAAAAGTACAGATGTTTTAATAAAAGTGATTGTATTAATAACTTATAAAAATAAAAAAAAAATATATATATATATATATTCTATTTTATACACATAATAGATAAAATTATTTTTTATATACAATACATTTAGAAATAAGGCAAAGAATTTGATTAGGGGTTAACTTTCGTTTCCTAAAGGCTTATTTATCCTGAGTTTGTAAAGACATCTAAGGCTAGAGTTGCTAATTGAAGCCTGATTAAGGAATATTTGTCTTATGCGAAATTTACAACCAAAATTTTGATAGAAAGTGTTCGTCTCAAATAAGATCCATAAGTGAACTTGATTAAGTATTTATAGCTAAACTTAATCAAAGGGCATCCATTGTAATCTTGAGAAACCGTATCAAGATAAAGGCCTGTATAAAAGAGCTCTACCCTGAGGCTTGTGCCTAAATTAATAATGCTAACTTAAGAAAAGAAACAAATAACGGCCAAAAAAATAAATATGGTGTTATATCCCGACTCTAGGAGTTGGCACACGTGATAATCACTATGAAATCTTAAAATGCATCATATTAACTTAGAATACACCTTAAGAACACCTAAGGCATTTTAAATTAAATTCAATGTAATTTCAATTCAATTCAAATCAACGTATCATAGATTTTAAATACAAAACAAAAATCATCCCTCGATATCAAACCAAAAATTATATATATTTTAATTTATTACGAACCCGATCAAGTAAAATAATTAAAACTTTTCAATATAAATTTTCTTCAGTTGACCAATACACATAAATGAGTCCAATACCTGATATATGCATAAGCAACTCTTTCTAACTCGACTACGCCTATAATACAACCTATATGTTATCTTAAAAGGTGAGGAAAGGGATGAGTATTCAACAATATTTTTGAGTGAATAATATATGCATGAATATATATATAACATACTCTACCCTTTTTCATACAAACCTAGCACTATCATATCTAAATGAAAGAGGGTTATATATAGTAACATGTATCACTTTAAACAAGTTGGATCTATACTACATACATTATATATACATCCAATAACTCAAAATATTAGTTTCTTTGGGCCTATTGAATCCCACCTATCCTTACTTCAGAATTATATGGCTAATCCTTACTCTTAAGTATATTAGATTTTACTCGTTAGCACGTCGGACTATTTGATAAATTTTTACCTCAATAGTCCTATTAGTATATGCTGCCCCTATTTCAAGCTAGATGATGGATTCTCACAAACAATAGTTTTGTTAGATTTTATTGTCACTATTTTAGGCTATATGATGGATTTTTCCAATCAATATGTCATCACATAATCATGGGCTCACAAGACCATGGAAATCAATCTATCGATATACATCTCTACTGGTTTATAAGGCCATACAAATTAATTCTAACACATATAACTTTTGCGCACAAGGCCAGCCTAAAATCAATGTATAGACATATCATATTGGCATTTCAAGCCATTGCAAGCTCTATTTACAATTATATAATAATGGCACACAAAGGCTATTTTATTAATTCATAGATATTCACCATTTCACATAGCATATATACAATTTATTTATCAATAACTATTTTAAATTATTTAAAGTAATATAATAAAGTTTATTCACAGTGTTGAGGTGAGGAATCACTCTCTCAATATCATCCTCACGATTGGGTTAATTTATCCAAGTTCCCTACGCCTATACATTCGCAAATAAGGTTCAACAATCTTTTCTTTTGTTGTAATAGATGCTATATTTGTATGATGCATACGAACACTACAACATCTACCTTGATAATCAACATTGTCTATTAAATACTTGATTATCCAATCTTTCTGTCTCTCTTTTTCTCTCTCTGCAAAACTAACCTATAGCTACATTCATTCTCATTCCAAAATGATCTATTCCTTCTTTCCTCAATACCACATAACATAAATTCATTTTAATTTATCAATTTAAATAATGAATTAAGCTATACCTAACTTCTAGGTTTAATGAATAGCGAACTCTAGATGTTTTTCCTCTAATATGATTTAAATCAAAGAGGTAAGCTTAGTTTTACACTTACCCAAGCTTGGAAAATATTGATTGAGTCCTATTTTATCCAATTTCATCCATTAATCACTATTTACCCCAAAACCTTTCCTCTTATTTTTGTTAAATTTATGGACAAAACTCTAATCATATTAAGTATCCGAATTGTAGTGTTAATATTCGAAGCAAATCAAAGATAAAAACTATGAAGATTGATTATGATTAGAGTGAAAAAGGTTTCAAATTTGAGAATGAGAAGAAAATGAGAGAAACGAGAGGAGAAGAATAGAGAAGAAGATGGCTCCTATTCATATATATAGGCATTCATAAAATTACCAAAATATGCTTCAACAAATTTCAACAAATTTGCTTTATGAATATATCAATATTTTTTTTAAAAAGTATTGATATTTTCTCGACAAGTGATAATTTAGAGATCAATCTCCTCAATATCAGGGGCCCATACTTTTTTTATTCTTTATCAAAATCAAAGACGTAACTTTATTTATATCTTATAGTTTGAATAATATCACAAAACTCACAATATATTAACGGAAAGCTCTTTTCGAGCTACACAACGAGAAAATAAGGTATTGTCCAATCAAAATCAATATTATAGCCAATATTTCAATTCTTTCTCACAATTGGGCTATTCAATATTATATACTTTCTCTCTAGACATCAATATCAAATGTTAATTTCTATAAGGCATGAACTACATGCAGAAATATGCACATGAATGAATTAAAAAAATTATTATTATGCCTCTGCATTCAAGCAACAAGTTCACACTCAAAGTAGTTATTCTTTGATTTAGTATTTTCAAAATCTCTTATAGTATATCTAGAAAAGAGTAGATTTTGAGAGAGGATTCAACGAGAGATAAATGTAATTTACATTTTTTAAATCCTTTACTCATAATTCAAGGTTAATAAGAGGTAATGATGTACCCACAGTCCTAAAATTCTAAAATTAATAAGAGAAAATCTCAATAATTCTAGAGTTGACCAGTTACGATATAGGAAACTCTATATAAAACAAAAATTATTACAAAAAAAGATACGCTTTCCAATATACCCAAATTTTGTCAAAATGCCATCTCATTTTACAAAAGTAAAACCTTAAACTAATTAAATTTTTGAGAATTTTTGCCGTACACTCGACTTTTTCTTTGATATATTTCTTTAATCATAGGTTTTCAAGCTCTACATCACCAAATTTCTATTATTTGATGTCTAGTGGTTCAACCAAAATTTTCGTGCATCAATACAATATAATTTTGTCATTTATTCTTGTTAAAGAAACTTAAAGACTATCATTTGGATAAAAAATATATATATATGATAAAATAATTATATAGAAATTGCTTAAAATTATAAATGAAATATTTAATAAAAAGTTAATAGATTTAGTTTCATATGGTAGAAAATATATAAATTTAATGATGATATTTTTGAAATAAAAACTTAAATAATCATCAAGACCTTTTGCCTTCAATCAAAAGTTAATAAATTTTTATTATTTCTATTCAAACATAAATGTCTTACAATCACAGTTAAAGTCATAAAATAAACAACTTAATTTAATTGAATGTCTGATAAGAAGTTGAGTTAAGACTTCAGATAAAAAAGAAAACAACAAACATTTTCTTAGATATATTTGAATGTCTTACAATCAAAATTAAGTTATAAAAACAAACAACTTATTTAAGTGAATATCTAATAGTAAGTTAAATTAAAACTTTAGAAGAACAAAACCAAAAAAAAAAAAAAGAAGAAGAAGTTTTTTTAGATTTATTTGATATAATTTTTTAAAATTTGGAATAATTTTATACAAATGCGCCCTTAATAAAAATTTTAAAATAAAAAATTAAGATAATTAAACTATTAAAAAATTCAAAATCTTTTACTTTTAAAAATTATACTTTTTTAAATCTTCAAATATGGGACTGCAACGTTAGGTTACACACACAAAATAAATTAAAAAAAAAAAATTTAAATATTAAAAAATCTTTTCCATCAATAAAAAAATATATTAAATAAATCATATATATAATTTTATATCCAAATTAGCTTCTCCAAAAGGAAATAATCTAGTAGATTTAAGCTCTTGACTTTTATTGTGAATACAATAGATTAAGGGATTAATTAATTTTTCCAATACCCAACTGATTTCCATTTAATGTATAACGCAGATGGGGAGGGAACCAGTTTTCATTAGGATAAGCAAACATCTCTTTTAGCAACTATTTGTTCGATTCTGGAGTGTTTATAGGATGAGACCCATTTGTTTTTGACATCAACTCTCATTCTACATAGGATGGGGTAAGACTTGCTGTGCAAATTCTAACCATAAAAGCATATTAAAAAATAGTAAATTTAACATAAACAAGTTTTAAAAAAAAAGATTAAGTTGGTTCTAATGTTTGTATTAAGTTAGGTTAAATTAGAATTTCAATTTCAATTGATACTGTGGAATAGATAATCTTAGAAATTAAAATTATATTATCTACGTATTTAATAAATTTTTAGCATATCTTATTATTTGATACTAAAGTTTTCATATAGGGGTTTCGTTTTTTTAAATATTAAATTTTTTAAGTTTGCTTTTACAAAGAGAAAAAGACATTTAATTTATTACATATTTAAATTTTACTATTTAAAAAATATCCCATAAAATCTCTAAATATTCATGACGGTTATCTGTTGGGATGAAATTAAGGATGTTATGGTAATGAAATAACAAATGCATTATTTTTCATGTTATTAAAAATTGTCACAATAATAAATAATTTTTCAAAATTGATGGTCTAGTTAATGTTTTTGATTTCTAGTGGATATTTTTCAAAATAATAAAATTAAAATAAATAATAACAACCAAACTCTTGGCATAAAAGTGTCTTTCTATTGTAAATTTTGCATGCTAATACCTAATAGATTCAAACGTTTTAGAGCCCATAACAAATAAGATTATTACCGCGATGACAATAATAAATGCATCTATTTTCATGTTATTAAAAAGTGCCAAAACCGCAAAGAACTCTTTTTTGAGTCAAAACTGATGATCTAACTAATGTTTTTGGTTTGTGATTCTTGTCATATTTTTCAAACTCATAGATTAAAATAAATAACAGCAACCAAACTTTGGGGGGTAAAAGTGTCTTGTCATTTTACAAAATTTGCATGCTAAATGCAAATGGACTCAGTGAGTAACTCTTGTTAAAGCCCATAATTGGCAATCGATTTTGGGCCTCGGACGTGCTTTAAGAGTTCACAGCTTACAAACAAACCCAACTAAAACCCTCTTTCTCCCTCGCTATCTGTGTCTTTCTCTCTGAGCGCCTGAGCCGTCGCAACTCCTCTCTGTAAGAGTTCCAACCCTCTGTTCTTCATTCTGACACTTTTGTTTGTTTGTATATTAAAGTATATATAGCTATGAATTCATTTTCTTTTTTTTTATTGTTATTTTTTTAAGAAAATTTATCTTTTGTTATTCTCCATCGTCTTTGCTGAAATTGTGTGGCATATGATTGAAAAGCATGGATTCAGTAGATAGACTAAGACTGCTTTTGAATGCCAGGACATTAGATTTTAACTGGGTTATGAACGTACTGTTGGTTAAACTGCGTTGAGCTATGATTGCTTAATGCAACGGATAATAAAAATTGGATATTGGTTTTTATTGTTTCAATGCTTAACAGAGTCTTTGACGGGTGGGATGAATTAATATGGAGGATTGAGGTTTTACTGGGTATTTTTTCTGAATGACAAAGGTGTATTTCAAAATATACAAAACTATTATACAAAATCATGTCACACTATTATATATTGCCACATGTTCTATATTTTTCACAGGAATAAAAAATCAATTTATGGGAGAAATAAATTATGATGTGACAATGTGACAACAATATAACTTTGCTACATTAGTTTGTATAGGAGTTTGGATCTCTAGCATTACTGATGATAGAGATTTTGGTTTTGTTGATTTTGTGATTTTGAAATTTGTGGAATTGTAACTTTTGATTCCTTAAATTTATGCTTTCAGAAAAAGGAAAATTACTAGTGATTGGTGAAGCAATCTCAAAAGTTATATGCTTTTTTTAGATAAATTCACTTGGTTAAGATAAAAATTTCAAATACTCCTAACTACTTATAGTTTTTGTTTTTGCAGTTGAATTAGAAGATTGAAAATGATAAAGAGACGATTTTACAGGGTAGACCATGCTGATAGAGATGATGCTCTAGATTCATCTTCTTCCTCTGACTCAGAGTCAGATTTAGATAGAACAGCCACAGAAGAAGCATCAGATGATGATGTGGTTGCAGACTTGAAGGAAAATGATGAATCTTGCTCAGCATCTTCTGGTTTGTATCTTTCTCTTCCTCTCTTTCTCAAATTATTATTTATGTACTCTCGATATCTACTGCTATAATGCTTTCAATAATTCGTCAGGAGCTGGCATATGAATAGATGATTTTAGGAAACATTTATTTTACTTTGCATGTGCCCTCTCTGTATTTTTGTTTTTTCTGGTTCAGGATTATGCTATAGATCTTAAGCTCCACTTTTGCCTTCTAGAAATCTGCATTATGTTCTTTTGTTAAATGGCTTTAGGTATTGCAGCTGAGTATCCTGCATTCATCTTTTAGTACAACTATTATAGAATAGGCCATGTCTATATGTGCTCTTTTTTAATTCTGTTTGTGCTTATTGGATTTTGGCTTTTAGGGATTAAATGTTAGCAAGATTTTCTTAATGTTGATAGTTTTTGAAGTCTTTGACAAGCTAACTGGTTAATCTTTTCTTTTCTCTTTTGATTTGAATAGAGAGTAAGAATGGCTCAGCAGATGAGATTAACGTTGCCTCATCAGGTAGGATTTGTTTTTACTGTGTATACCAAAAGCCAGCTATCTTATTGTTTAAATCAATATAATCTTGATGATAATAGTTGCTTCTTGCTGCTATGTTTTTGCAGTATCGAACAACTCAAGTTGTGTTAAATTTTTTATAAACACCCTTAAAAGACGAATGGTCTTGTTTTGGCTAAGATTTGAATTACTTTTTGGGGTCTGACAAAATCAACTCGTTGTTGTTAAAATAGTTACTATTTTAGTGACACTGAAAGTTCCTTGTTTGAATCCATGTCTGAAGTTTGATGGAGGCTAATTCAATACAAAATTCTGTTACAGTGAATTTCCTGGCCATTATAACTATTAGTCTTTAAATGTTTCTATTGTTCGACACAAAATACTTCAGTCTTTTACTACCAGTTGCCAGAATCATTAAATATCTTCATGATTTTCCTTTAAATTCATGCTTTTGTTCTTTCTTGCTTTATTATTTTTGTAGATGAAAATGAGGGTGAAATTGGAAACAAGAGACAACTCTTTGTAGAAAATCAGCTTTATACTAAGTGCAGAGCCAATGAGACAAAATCTAATCAGGCAACTGAGAAGGAATCAGTTACTGATTTTCCAGACTGTGTACTACAAATCAAATCGGTTTTCAGATGCAGAATATGTCCAAGAGTCCTCTGTTTGACAGAGAAAACCATGAGAGCTCATCTTAATTCCAAGGTAATGAGTGGCATGTTGAGAGCATCACATATAAAACATATAGATTCTTCCATGCTTTTGTTACTTTGATTTTGAAGGTTTCTCAGTAAGAATACTGTGAACATCTGACCTTATTCTAATTTAATTGTAATTATTATTAATTCCCCTGAGTTGCTGAGGAAGGCGGTAGCATATGAATGATTACCCTCGGTCTAATATCTTGTCCTAGAAGTCTATAAAATTGTCAGAATAAAAAACAAGAGGGGTGTTGGGGGCAGGGAGAATGTCCAAGTTAGTGGCATTTACCAACACTTCATCCAATGAATGTCTCTAATGTCGCTTGGACTTAATAACACACGCTGTTTTATATATACACGATATGTTCATCATAGTTAACTTATCTTAAGCTTCATTTTCTCTCTCTTTCTAAGTTCTGAAAGTTTGTCTTGTGGCATCGGGGATTTGTTCAGAAAGAAATCTTTTGGGGGTTTATCCTTGTACTTCCTTGCTAGGCTTGTTATTGAAGTGGTCTTCAAACCAGTTTATATAACAGGAGAAAATAAATCTGAAAATAGTGGCCAAACATTGGTTCTCCACAACCATTCCTTATGTGAACCTGAAAGCAGGGCACACCAACTTTTTATATAATTTCTCCTATTATCTTCAAATTGACCAGATGAAGACATGAACCACAATTTGTATTTGGATTTGTTTGAGCCTACTACTAGCTATCTAATGAAACATATTTATTGTTCTAGAGACATGGCCGATCTGAGAAATTACTGAAGGAGCACAGGCTGAAGGCCATACTCAATGATGATGGTGAAATTGAGGACCAGGAGACAGCTGCAGAGATGCATGCCCGAATTGTAGCTCTCACACAGGTTTGACTATTATAAGTACCTAGTTACTTCTACTCTTCAGCCCAATTTCCAAGCAATGAGTTTATACTGTACTGCATATAGGCTAAATTGACTTTTGTAACCAGGATAAACCAGAAAAGAAAGACAAAAGAAGGCAACGAAAGAGGCATTCCTCAAAGGAGGTAAATAGAACATTTTACTTTCATAATTGCACATTCATTGGTTTCCTTACACCACTGACTGAATTCCTTCCATGTATCACAGAAAGTTGATAAAAATTTGATCAAGAGTGCAGGGCAGTTGACTCATAGCCCAATCAAGAAAAGGCGTAGATGTGCGAAATGAAGAGTGCTATAATCATGTTCACATACAAGGGATAAATCCAGTGCAAGAAATGAAAGAAAGTAATTGTTCCTGTAGTTTCTGTTAGTAGTTTGTATAGGGCTACAAACATTCCTCGTCTTACAACGTTATTAGTGTCTTGCCGCGCTCAAAGCGATTGCTTGAAATAATTTTTATTTTGTATTTCTCTTTTTGGAGCTGGAATGTATCATGCGTTCAGTAGTAAATCTACATGAATTTGTTATCATTTAGTTTAGGTAGTGCTAAATAGATGTAAACTTTGAAAAAAAGATTAGAAAGGAGCTTTTCTTATTCTAAACGAACAGCAGAAACCAAACTACGGAGATCGAAAGTCAAAACGAGTGAAGAGTGTCTTTTTCTATGGTAATTTATTTATTGTCTACCCCAGTGAGATGGTTCCAAGATATAAGCATTCCTCAGAACTGAAGAGGAATCCTTGATGGAATTTGAGCTTCATAAGTTCTAGGCTTTTATCATTCTGTAATCATCCGTTATTCAATTGCGGTCAAGTAACTAAGAACATTATTTCAGAAATTATAGTTGATCATGACGATAACCATTAGTCCTTTCTGTGACATAAATACAAAACCTCCCATGTTTAAATTTGAAGTAAATGTGATCGTTTAGAGTCTGAGAGCTTCTAATTTCCTGTATTGCCATAGATGAGTAAATTATGCAATTTCAATTGCACTATGTTCATGATAAAATTATTACTAAACTACTGTAATGGCCATCACTGTCAACCAATATTTGGGTAGATTGGTATGAAGTATTATTCATTGTTCATTTTATTGAACCA
The DNA here is from genome assembly GCA_035221805.1 of Trichilia hirta. Taxonomy (NCBI): domain Eukaryota; kingdom Viridiplantae; phylum Streptophyta; class Magnoliopsida; order Sapindales; family Meliaceae; genus Trichilia; species Trichilia hirta. The sequence continues at coordinate 3,880,458 of JAWDEX010000022.1, forward strand.
GCACCTGATAAAAAAAAAAAAAAAAGAATGAAGAAGAAAAAATTATAAAAAAATTCTAAATTATCTTGTCCTTTTTCATGTTTACGAATTGAAATGAAAAAAAAAAAAGTTAAAACAGATTTAGTACTCGTAAGAACCCTTAAATCGTCAGCCACCAAATCTTCCCATGTAACAATGAAACTAAAAATTGAAACAGATTTTTGCATCTTCATATGGGTACAGACTGAAATGCAGCATAGAATGCATAAGCTAATCACCTAAGTCAAACGGTGGTTCAACAACAAAAGTAAGCTAGAATCAATTCATTATCTCAACCAGAAATTACTCAAAAATCCCCAAAATTTTGCCACGAAGAAATCATATCCACGGCTGAGATGGAGTTCAACTAATATTATTGTGAAGAGATGCAAAATGATTACCTTGCCAAGTGGACTTGAATGATAAATCAGGTGGTCAGGTTGAACGTAGATCTGGCAATTGCTAAATTAAGGTTCCTGATTGTCAGATGGATGATCAGTCGAAACCGATAATTCATCTTCGTTTTGATAAATTTCGGCGGGGTGATCAGGTGGATGGGGCTCTTCTCTACTTTCATTGTTCTCAGGATGAAAATTGATGGGGAACTTTGTGACTCTTGGCTTATCAGACAAAATATTTCTTTGGACCTTGTCAATCAAAACCTTTTGGGGAGGTTCCTCTCTCAACTGCTCATCATCATAATCATTGTTCACATAGTAGCCCACTCGGACAAACTCTTGACCGAGGTAAGAGCAAGTCAACAACAGCACTGTCACACCAGTTATATCTTCTTCACGAATCTTTGATGGGTCTGGTGGGTCAGCCTGCAAACCAAGAGTACAAATGAGGTTTGACTCCATGAGCAAATGAAAAAAAATCTGACCTGAAAAATGAGGAATCAGTTAAAATTGCCTGTAGCACAAAGCGATAGTTTCCAACATTGACGGGCCCAACAAGTACACTTTCTAATAATTGATCATAAGTCTCATCCTCAGCAGAGCCCACATAAATAAGTTTCCATTCCAAATCTGCAGCATGAGAAAATAATTGCAGTGAAATTCTACAAGATATAGCTAAGTCCATAAAGAGAAAACTTATATGATTGAACAAATTATATCAGTGGTGGATAATACTTACAAATATTAAAAATTTAAGTCCCTACGCTATTGCAGACACCAAATTAAGAAAACACTAAAACACAACAATTATAATTTGATGAAGACTACAGTCTGTTATCTGGCCTTCACAGTCAATCAAACATAAGAAGCTATTATCTGCTTATGCAGTCAATTTGCTCCCCAATGTTGTAGTCATACACTGATTCAAGCAGCTGGAACATCAGCTGCCAGTTTGGGATCTGTCTTTTCAGATAACTTCCATCAATGCTCTAAATGGAATGAGGAATTTTAAAACCAGTTACATGAATGATACTTCATAACTTCAGATTGTTCTATTTCCACCCCTTGACTATCGGCAATATTTAACAACAAACTCCACAGTAGAGAAACGCTCAGATGCTTCATGAGCCTGAATAGAAGTGGCTACTCTTGTAACAAAAATTGGAAAGATGGTTGAAGATCAAGCCAGCCTCATGTACATAGATCCGCCAAACATTCAATTTCCAAAATTAATGGAATTAAAAGTAAAGACCACAGACAACCACTCAAAACATAGCGGTACAAAGGATGACAGAAATTTAACCAGCCACTTCCCAGTAGGGCGAAAATGCAGAAAATATTACATCACACCAAGATATATTTAAGTGCATTTCCATTAATGTTAGTACAGCCAAAAAAGCATTTCAGATTTGACTTGCAAAAAGAGAAAAGCCTACATTGCCATCAAACTAAGAAGAAGATAAATTATCAGACCAAAAAAATCATTTTCTATTGTATTGTTCTCAGGCTTCGAGTAACCTGACTGTAGAATAGCAACTAATCCTAAGGTTAAATAAATTGTTTCATATCATTATATGAACTATCATTACCATGTCAGAGATTGAGAAGCTGTGGCTTTGAAGCTACAACTACCGTCAGATGGAAACACAAAAAGTTTAGTGCAAAGGCAGGTGGTCCCCACAAAAAGTTGATGTTTTGCACAATTATTTAGTGATGCTATCGAAGTAGGAGTTAAACAGTACCAAACGCCCTTAATATAGAATAGATTATGAACATTATTCATCTGCATTCGTAATAGAAATCAGAAACTCCACTTCCAAATACCCCAAAACAAAATACACTCCTCCAGTATTAATGATAAATACGACAGACTTCAGATTGTCATAAGGGTCAGTTGGATTTCCACGTTGATTTGGTTGTTTTATTATTTGAAAGACACCAAGGGGCTGGCCAAATTAGTATATTAATGACCATCATTTGTCAAAGCACTCGTACAACAGAAATTGATTTCAAACCAGACCAGTTTTGGTAATTTCAACAATCACACTTCGACAGACTTACAAAGTCATAACATCAGAATTTCTGATAAATCATTTAAATTAATATCGAAACTTCAAAAGTACTCATCGTGAATATCGCTTCGGCTTCAAAATTTCCTTTTTTCATTTTTTGTCATGCCAACCTAAACATAACCCTCGCTAAAATCTACCAAAATTGAAAATTTTAATCAGAGTACAGAGAGAGAAACAAGCACAGAAACACAGGGAGAGAGAGAGTGCAATTACTAATTACCATCTTTGAGAGGACTGACACACTCGTACGAGATCTCGAACTGAAACGGAGACAAAAACGGCGCCGGATTGTCGAAAACGGTCGCGTTGGTAATATTGACAGCACTCATTGCATCGAATATCAGAATAAGGCCCTATTCGAATGTAAGTTCATATACAAATCGATCAAAATCCCAGATTCCAGAACCTTCATCGAACGCTCAAACGGAAACAAAAAACAGAAAGAAATATCATAAAGCTGTTTGATTCTGTTCAAATATTGGATTTTGGGTAAAGGGTTTGAAAAGTAAAACCCTAAACAGAAGTAGAGAATTGATATGAAAAAGTATTGTTTGAAAGCAGACAGTTTTTTTTTTTTAATTATTTAAATTGTACGGCGGTTGTGGAGAATTGGCGGGAGATTGAAGGGGGCTTGAATTGAACAAACGGCTTTTAGTGGGGTTGAAATCGAAATCAGTTCAACTTTGAATTTTACGGCTAAAATCAGGCAAGTGCTGTGAGGCGTGTTTCGTTTGACTTATGATTCCAGTTGAATTTGGGAAGAAATTAAATTGAATGCTGTCGTCACCCAAACCCAAGTCCTTCCAAAATTATACATTACAAAAAGATTATTTTTATAAGTGAATATTTTAATGTGATATTTATAATGCATATTCTTCTTATAATTGTAAATGATCTTATTAAAATTCAAATATTAAATCTGCTTATGATACCAAATGAATTAAAAATTTAGTAGTATCATGATATGAAATCTTATTACATCTTATTATTTATTTTTAATTTCATCAATTAATACTATCACATTAATTAGTTATATTTTATTAATCAATATTATTATACTACTATAATTATTTATGCGAGTAAGACTGACTTGAAAAGTTGATGAGAAAGGTGTTTCTGACAAGAAGTCATCAAATATTCGAAATAAGCTTTCGATTTTCAGTACATAACCATTATCATTCACTGTCGTTCATTCCCAAATGCTAAAGTCCTTTATTCTTTGTTGCATCAATAAACAATAATGGTTTATTTAACACCAGCAGTACATACAGAGATGCAAACAAAAATTTGTCAGCTCACTTTTGAGTTATCACCATAGCTCTCGAGGCATAGTGCTGAAACCTACGTAATCGTTTTCAAAATCATTTTTCACTTGCGATGAACTGCACTTCTAACGGATTGTCCATTCAGAGGCTAAATTTTAGAAAGCACGCGAGGATCGTTATGCAAAATTGGGGATATGTCATCCGATTCTACAACTAGATATTGATCAAACAAATCTCAAAATCTGTACACTGTACATCAAAATCTTGTGCTAAAAGAACAGCTTGAGCAATCATTCATCTAATATTCAATCTTTGGGGGTTACGTCCATCTTTCGAGCCTGAGAGTGAAACATTTCAGCTATATCTGCAGCAGTGCTACATTCCTCGGTATTTCTATCAGATACAGGGCGTGTAAACCTAGGAAATCTAATAGAGATGCCACGGTTTGGATGAACCAAACCTATAGCAGCCCGGTGAACAGGTGATACTGTAAAGTCTGCACCTCTAATTTCCCAAACAAGTTCGGGAGTAAACCACACATCTGGAACCTCAGCTGTTCTATAGTAAGGTGGTTTGCTTAATAAGATCTTATCCCCAGAAAAATGTTCCTTCATCTGCATGTCAACATGGAAACCATGATTAGTAAGCTGATAAAGGATGCTGCTAGCATAACCAGCAAGATATGAGCTGTCAAAGCTGGAGACCGATCATTAAAAGAACTGAAGTAAAACTTCATAACCAGAGTCAAGGCTCAACTTGTGTTGCGGATGAAGGGAGAAAAAATGATCTCAGTAAACAAGGCCGCAATTGAGGCTTACTCATCAATTAGAAATGTTAATTTTGTTGTATTCAGGACAAATTACTTCTGCAAAAACTTCCCAGGAGATTGCCTACCAGAGAAAAGAAAAATGGATTGTGTCCTAACTAGCTACAGAAGAAGAACTAATCTAAATAATAAGCTTCCTGCGCCGCATAAACAACAGAAATACGCAACATGGAAAGTTATTTTTTATGGCAGTCTGCAGTTGACAAATTTGAAATTCACACTGGCTATTTCGAATTCTAAATGAGTCTCCAATTAAGCCTTGTATTAACAGGAAAATTTTTGCGAATTACCAGGAACTGTTTGCCTTCTTTGGGGGACAAAAGATGGACAAAAAAAACTTCATCTAAGAATACAAAATTATAATACTTTCAAGCAGCTTAATTCAGTCAAGATCTGTCAATGACGCCAAGCCACATGGCAAACACTTTCTATCACTTGTATCATTACATCCACATCTTACCTCTATGTAAAAGGAATCTGAAAACCCGGACATGACACGACATACGCTTTGGAATTCCTCAGTCTCAGGGTTATAACACGCCATGAGGAATGGACTGTACCTGCAGTATGAAGTAGAAAATAGAAACCGCCAACATATTAAAGATTCATATGGGATCTTATCAAAATAAATAAATAAAGATTCATATAGGAAGCATTGGCAATTGGATTGTATAGAAACACCAGTATACTGCTTTCTTAGCACCTAATAGACAATAATTTTGTAGTCTTCATACAAGCGCACATAGCATAACATGCATTCTCCATTCACCAAATTTGCTTGTACATCCTTCTAATCAATACCCGACTTACAGCCCAACCATTTTCAAAATTTGATGATTTTACTATTGCTGTTCTCTCCTCTATACCATCAACCAATTCAAAATGAGATTTTGTGGACATGGGATATAAGCATAGTCCAATCAAGTAACCAATGTGAGGGTAAGAAAAGGAAGAGAAAAAAAAATGTCAATTACCATCCTGCCTTTCTCCCATTTCCATGCCAAGCACCAATAGGTACTAAATCAAGAGAATCATTTAATCCTTCCACATAATCTCTCTTCACCTGCAAATTGGCAGCAATTAGTTTTCCTTTATCTCCAAAGTTGTCAAAGAACCAAATATGCAAATAACATAAAACCTTTAACCATGTGTCACTACGCTTTGATGGAGAATATCCCGCATCAACATCTAAAGATTTAACCATAATCCCTTCACATGAGGAGTCAAGTGCCTCTTCAAGAAAATTGCTTATCTTGGTTAGCCTGACTTCGGCTGACAGACAAGTATCATCTGCTTCCACCTAGAAATCACAAAACTATATCAAACACGAATCACACAAGCACATATTAGGCAAAAGGTGAGACAAAAGTACTTACAGTCATTTCTTTTGCATACTCAAAGTAACCCAACTTTTTATCACAGAACAAATCTTTCAAGTCTGTATATGGATGCAATAGAACAAAAAAAAGAGTTGGATGTAGAAAATTCTATGCTTGGAAGGTATAGGGCCCACTGCCCAGTAAAAGAATACAAAAAAAAGGACATGAAATACACACATTTTCGTCTCTGACGGAGAGTATAACCCAACAGCCTGCAAAAGAGAAGTCTATTAGCCACCTTGTACTTCACTTAAAAATATGCAGTCAATTGCATAAAAATAATTAAAACATGGCCCACATTAATGGACAGTTTGGACTGATTCTCAAATGCGAAGGTATGTTATACACAAAGAGTTTGGATAATTAATTGAGGAACAATGACTCTAGAATTAGAATGATGGATGCGACAGTTGAAAGATTTAAGAGTGGTAATTCTAGCTTGTCATGGTTCAAATTTAAAATGCACACTGTTTTCATTGTCCTTGTTTATATACACATGTATATATGTTTTCGCATGTGTGTGTGTGTCATCACAAAAATCAAATGGTTAAGGGAAAAGATTCAAGATAGTTACTGCTCTCCATTAGCAAACATGATATCAAAGACAAATACACAAATGTCAACCTGCACAGGAAGAAAAGAAGAATCACTAACGTGCAGCAACTTTAAATGTACATTCATGATATCAGAGCTACATGACATTGGTATCAAACGCCAAAGAGACGAATGCCTACATGTACAGTACGAATAACCCAAATTAAAAAGACGAATTATTAGTATAGCGGCAAATTTAAATAGCCATCATATTGGAATCTACAAATTTAAATAGCCATCATATTGATCCCACTACCAAATTATCTTTCTTCCTTTTTTCTTTCACTACCATTCTTCATACTTATTCCACCATAGTTTAAGATTGCTTGGTTGGATGCATGTTGGGGGCTTCCACCTTCAATCATCAATACAGATAACAGAGAAGGTTCAGTTCGGATAACAGAGAAGGTTCATCTCGTTGTTATCACTTCTTTGTTTTATTCACCTTTGCTTGTTGGCTCTGTATGGGGGAAAAAACTGAACCAGTATTCTTCTTTTATTCAATGATATTGTAATTACATTACTATTGTTTAAAGTCTGCAGTCAACAAAAAATTAAATGCAACTCAACTGCAGTACAGATAAAATTCAAACTGAATCCACTTTTTTCAAGCAGCAGTCAGGTTTCAGGACTCTAAATTTCTTTGTTTCTATCTAGATACCTCAACTCCACATTTTTCCAGGACCACGTTAGCATTCCTCTCTTATCTAGTATCTTAAGGAGTACAAAAGGCAGTTTGAACTCATTAAACGATCTCTTTTCATCATATTTCCTCGCAACACAGTCAATTAGTAGAAACTACAACTTATCGACTACTAGAAAATTGATCTATGCAATTTTACATGTTCATACAATCTGTATTTTCATAATTTATATGATTTTGTAGAGCAAATATATCATGTCAGATCCATTCATAATTTCCTCGGCACAGCCACAAAGGTCAAAACTCAATCATAAGGGTCCATTTGGGAGTGCTAAGCATATGCAGTTTAGTGCTTTTTCCTAGAACTTATTAGAAAAAACAATTGACATGCCTAGCATCACCCACAAAGTACTCCAATTCCCATTTTAATTAGTATTTATCTGCCAATTTTAAAATTATCCCTGGTACTAATTAAATTTGATAAGCAACTTTGAAGCCAAGAGCCAAACACATATAAGCAGAGCTAATTAGCACACTCATACTTTCAAGAAACTTAAATAAGCGTAAATACTCATGCAACCAAATTATGGTTACACTTTGCATAATAAGAAACTGAAAAAAATACCACAGTCACAAGGACTTCCAAATGGCATAAAATAAATTAAATTGATAGTATAAAGTAGAAGAGATTAAAAAAAAAGAAGAACCGTATCTGATAAAACTATCATGAGAGTTGAGTTCCACTTGATAGTTCTCGGTTACATGTAAAAAATGAATATTTTGAAGAAATTTGTCAAGATCTAGGCATGCTTGATGGAAGTAGAAGATAAATACACGCATGCATGGACTACTTTGTTTCTCACAAATATCAGTTGGGAGGGAGTTTGGGGCTAAATTTGCACAAATGGTTTTGATTTTTGAAGATTGATGTGGTCAGATATACAGGTCTTTTTGTTTCAAATGGAAAGCTTGTTCACTTCTTGTAAACCCCACAATTTACTAATATAAATCCAAGTCAGGCTATCTAAAAAA
>JAWDEX010000022.1:3913250-3961798 GCA_035221805.1 Trichilia hirta
CATTGATCTTGCCAGGATGGTACGAAAGAGCTATATATAACTTTTTTGTTAATAATTATATATGTATTCGGCTTATAAATCTTAAGGAGACATGAAATTCATCTTAAAATGGCAATGTTTTTAAATAATTTTCTTATTGCAGGGGATATTTAGTGAAGAAAAGGCCTACTCCTTCAGCATACCCATGTATTCCCCATCTCCCAAGGAGATTGAGTTCCTTATACAGAAGAATGGATATTTCACCATTGAGACTATGTGCGAATTGCAAAACACTCTGAACCAGACAACATATTCAGCTGAATTCAACATCTTACAGATAAGAGCCGCCATGGAGGGACTCATCATAAATCATTTTGGAGACGAGTTTGTTGACAAAATATTTGATTATTTGACCGAAAAAGCTGCAGAAAATCTCTCTGTCTTTGATACGAAGAATCATAAAAATATGGTCGTATTTATCGCTCTCAAGCGCCAATCAACCAACTAAATATGTGTGTGTGTGTGTGTGTGTGTGTGTGTGTGTGTGTGTGTGTGTGTGTCATGAGTATGGATCCTGTGTGTGCGCTTAAAATGTGTGTATTTTATGTTTTATGTATTTCAAGTAATTTGCATCTTTCGCAGTTAATCATGATGCAGCAATAAAACAGAAAATGGGCCTTCGCAACTGACCACGATTTCCGTCTCAAAAGGGTCGGGCCCGCCGGGCCTCTGTGCCCACGGGAAATTTTACCACCTCTAACATAGTGTAATATTATAATATTATCCCATATAATAATTTATGCTCTTATAAAGGTTCAGATTAACAAATAAAGTCATCCCAACGTGATTTATAAGGTTATCTAATAGAATAATATTATGTATATATCTAATAGTTTAATTTTTTTTTTTTTTGATGATGAGAAAATTCTTATACGCAGTTATCACTGCGGTGGTCGATCATACACGGGTCAGGCCCTCACCTCTTTGGGGTACGTGTCCCCAAATCACACAGCACCTGTCCTGAATCAATTAAAATAATGTACAGGGACCACACAACAGTAGTACCAAGTACAGAATAAAATTCCGACTGCACCAGACTCTTACACCTGAATGCACTCCAAAAAATTCGAACCCAAAACCAACATAAATGCTCCCCAAAATGGAACCACTCGATTACACCCTGTTAGTGCCTAATAGTTTAATTTATTGTAACTACTAACCTATATAATAAATCTTTAAAATAGATATTATTGATCCATGAAAATTCTTGTATAAGTCTAGCAAACAATTTTTCCTTCCATTAGCTATTTTTGTAACAACCTGAATCACAAATAAAGCTAATGAATCTGCAAAAAATCTCTAATACTTAAGTTTAAGTTTTTCTTAAAAAAAATTTCATAAAGAAAAGTGATAGTACAGTTACATTTGCCTAAAACCACTTGCCTTTTTTTTTTCATATCCTTTTATTGCCTTTCAAATTTAATTGCCACTATGTTTTCTATGATCGTAGTTTTTTCGAAAATAATAAGATCGTGAGCCTTTTTTGTACTATATAATTATCAGATTAAAAAAAAATTTCTTTATTTGTAAAAAGATTTATGAGTCTAAATATTTTGCGTAGCCAAATAATCGTCACCAAAAATCACTGAATTTAACATAATGGCTGAAACCTTCACTGATTAAAAAGGTTTTAGGACGTAGCATCATGGCTGAAACCTTCACTGATTAAGAAGATCTTGACGTTTAATATCATGATTAAAATTTTTATTAATTATCTCTTGAGACTAAATTATCCAACATCTAGTTTGAAAAGACCCCAAGATTATCAAGTTTTCTGATTTGAGACAATAATTTTCTGATATTGAGCTTTTTGTTCTAGTCACAGCTTAAGGCTTGATTGATATTCAAGGTCCCCAGGTTATCTTATAATCACTTGATCTCTAATTTCTTCCATAACATTTCTCTCAATGTTGATAGACTTTTATTAGGTACTAATCGTATGATTAGTTCTCAGGATCTTAGATATTTTTCTAAAGCATCAAGCCCTCTAATTTTTTATAAAAGTTAGCTTTTAACAAAACCTCAAATGTTGACCTAAATTAGCTCCCACTTGATAACCATCTTTTAAGTGTATAGTAGCCAATCTTATGCAAATCTTAAATGTAACATTAAATCTTTTAAATTTTTATTCACGCATTAGTGTTCTAATGGGCAGTAAAGCGAGAACAGCTTTATTTTCAAAGTTATTATTGAACCATCTCATTCATCGAAAAACCAGGGCTCTTTTTGAATTTGACAGTCTTTTATTCCACATTATAAATATCCCTCTTTTTGCCTTTGGCTTTTTTGTTTACATTTTTTTTGAATAAACTTTCATTCTCTAAATCACAGCAACTTTTCTTTTGCTTTTAAAGATCATTTTATAGCCTGGACTTTACATTCCCACGAACTTTCAGCAAGCTTCTTCTTTCTCATCTTCTCTCCAAATGATTTTATGGTTTTGTGTTTGGTGCTATTATGGATATTGACATAACTTTCTAGGATTTTAATTGATGTGGTTAGCCTAGTTTGTTGATGATCCTAAGCAGTCTTTAATAATTTTTCTCCCTTAGTCTTTAGGCAAAAATAAACTCTAATAGATATGAAACTAAGGCTGCTTTAAAGGGAGACATCTCATAAGAGCATTTGACTCCCTAATTTTTAAGGTGAAGAGATGTAATATAACCTTTAAGACAAGTGCCTTTACTTTTACCATAGTATATTTAGATTTGAAAGCTTATAAGACATGTTATACTATTCTTAATGGCGTATATCTTAGGGTTCTTGAAACACATGAACTACCCAGATGAAAATGATTTTTTAATGAAGAACTATTTCACCTCGAGGTTTGATTTCCCCTTTAAGACTATTTTGCCAAGATTTTTGAGTCTCTTTAGATAACTTTTTATCAGTTAAATTCAAATAACTAGAGAATTTTGTCTAGGCTTTTCATATTTTGGCATAAGATCTCTAATTTCTCACTTATCATTAAAGAGAATGAATATTTTTATATTCTAAAAAAATACCCAAGTAAGAATCCAAGTTAGTACCAAGTTCAAACTCAACTTGGTAAGCTAAAACTTATAAAAGGTAATCAATCCTATAATAAGGACTGGAAAAATAAGTGGTTTCTTATTGGTGGGCAGTGGAATCTTGACCATACTATTTGAGTTCTTTGACTTTTAAGGGATGTAAGTAGGTATTTCTTAATTCTTATTTAGTTTTTAATTATAATTTGATCTCATTGCCTATGCAATGACTTGTATAGACCAATCTAACCCATAGCTCGACATTTAGAGAAAGTCAAGGTAATAAGGGTTTAGGTTTTAAACCAAAAAGAGCTTATTTCTAGCACCGACTTGGTGACTTCAAGTTTTGTTTTACTTAAGTCTCCAAAGGCTATCCTACTTGCAAGAAAGCAAAAATAGAAAAAAGTAAGTAATAGTCTTTTCTTATTCCTTCACTTTGATTATAGAATAAATGGCTTGAAGGAAACATGTAAAGAGCCATTTGGATGCTTTAAAGAAATTAGCTTCAAAGAAGAAAGAATAATATTTTTAGAGCTCTAAGATTAATCTTCTTAATGATGGTATTCCAATTTTTTCTAACACTATCCTTAATAAGAAAAAAAAAAAAGCATATAAGAGGAGTTTTTTGTGATTAAGATAGACTTAAAGAAAGTCAAAACTCAAAGAAGTAAGAAAACTAATAAGGACATCTCATTTTATGCTGGTAAAGGTCTCTTTGACCTGACAATTGATGAGTCTTGTGTATTTTATTCTAGATCATGCTTAGTGGTTTGATAAATCGTTAAGTGCTCATATATTAATTTTTTGTTATAAAATTTGCCCAAACTTACCCTTTTATTATCTTTCTTAGTTTGTGACAAGTAATTCACTCAACTTAATTGACCACTTAAACAAATTAGGTTGATGAAAAATTTATCTTAAGAGCTAACTTGTCAAGATTATCACTTAATAGACTTGAAAACAAGGGCATAATTTCCTTGCTATAACCACCAATACAAAGGTTAGCCTTTTAAGAGATGAATACTTTGTCTCAATGTCTGCTAATGCCTTGTTGGTGTAATAGATAGATCATTTCTAAATCCTTTTTTACTAGTACAAAGCTTATAAAATAGTTGTTTACCACTAGATAAAGATATAGCACATATCCACTTTAAGGGCTAGTTAAGTATAGAGCTAATCTGAAGTATTCTTTTAGCTATTGAAAGTTGCTCTCACACTCTTTAGTTTACTTAATTTTCTTTCTATTTTTCATAACTTTAAAGAATGAAAACATCTGTCAATAGCCTTGGCAGAGTAACTAACTTTTTTTTTAAACTCTATTGTTCCTTCAATGTTGTAGTGGATTTGAACTCAAGTACTACCTTTATTTTTTGGGAATTGGTCCCGTTCACTAATTACAAACCTTAAAAACTTGCTAGCCCTAACTTTAAACATGCACTTCTTAAAGTTTAGGTTTACAGCATACATTCTTAAGTACGAGAAAGTTATTTTCAAATATTTTACATGATCATTTGCTTTCAATGATTTAGCAATCGTGTCTTATATATAAAATTTTGTGGTTAATCCAATTATGGGTTTAAATACTCGATTGACTAATCTTTAAAAAGTTATCCCTGTATTTTTTAGTTCAAAAGGCATGACCCTTGATCAGTTATGAATATGGTCTTCTTTTGATCCAATTCATATATGTTAATTTGATTATACCCCCAGAATGCATCTACAAAATTTAGAAGTTTATATCTTACTATCAAGTGCACTAATAGGTCTTTTCTTGAGAGTGAAAAACTATCTTTTAGGCAGGCTTTACTTAAGTTAGTAAAGTTCATATACATCCTTCACTTTGTATTCAACTCTTTTACCATGATAATATTTGTCACCTAATCTAAATGATACACTTTCTTGATAAAGTTAACCTTTATCAACTTTTCGACCTGGACTTGAACCACTTTCCTTCTATCTATGTTAAACACAAGCCTCTTTTATTTTACAAGCTTAATTTTAGGTTAGTTATGTGTCAAAAAGAAATTACTCTTAGATTAATTCTAAGTATATCTTCATAAAACCATGCGAATACATCTATATAACACTTTAAAGTTTTTTAAGTAGCTTCTTCTATCTATTAAATAGGTGGGATTTGGTTTTAATTATTCTATCCAGGGTCTTATAATCTAAAACTAATGTTTCAGTTTCTCTGTGGGTTCCAATACTAGTTATTTACTATCTTAACATGATCTTTTACTTAAGTTATCTATTATGTTCTCATCTTTAGTCTCTAAGCTTTCTTTTAAAGGCCTTTTTAAAAAATAGTAAAATTTTTTTATTGATATAAAAAAACATGACCTGGCCTCCCTATGATTTCCTCTAACTATCTCGATGCATTCTCTTTCTTTAAATTTTAGTTTTAGATAGATAATGCTTTATACTTATTTATAAATCTAAGAAAAGGTTTTCTCAAAATTATCAAATGTGGCATTTTTAGGTCCATCACATGAAACTCAACCATAGTAGTTTTTTAATAAAGTTTGACTCCCATTGTAATTGATAGTTGTATTGAACTCGGTTAACACATAATTCTCTAAATCCATACAAAGCTATTTTTGCAAGTCTCAACTTTAATTCATTAATGCCTAATGAGTTTAACATCTTTTTAAAAATAATGTCTGTAGAACTATCAGTATTGATTAGTATTCTATGAGCTTGAGTTATTTTAACTTTTAAAATTATTACCAAGGCATCATTATGAGAATAGTATACTTTAACTTCATCTTTATCTTTGAATAGAATAGAGATTGAGGTGACCCATATTTATAATGTATGCATATTTTGAATACATCTGATAATATATGCATTTGATGATGTATGCATCTTTATAATGTACGCATCTGAGGCAACCATACTTTATTTGCCAGCATATTTATAATGTATGCATCTAAGAAGGTGTTAGGTAAGAAATATTTTAAATAATTCTTCCTTGAACTATTTGATTTTTCCATTAATGTTCAACCTTTGATGGTCACCATCATTCTTTGATCATATTCTTCTCTATGTTCTTCTTCTTCATTAGGAGCTTGATCTTTTTTCTCAAGGTTTAGAATAAAACTTTGTAAATAGTTTTTCTTGATAAGTACCTCTAATTTATCTTAAAAATCGAAGCATTTATCTGTTAGATGCCCATGATCCTTATAAAATTCATAAAATTTATTCTTTAAATTTTTACTTGGTTTTATCTTTATCTAAATGACTTCATTAACCAAGTCCCTTATTTCTTTATCTCTTTGAATACTTTTAGATATATGGCATTAAGCGTTGTGAATTTCTTTTTCTTTTAAACATGAGTTACCTTCTTGAATCACCTTTTTAAGATGATTGTCTATCCCCTAAAGAGGTGTCATCCCAGTGTCTTTTAGGCCTTGTTCATTTGGAATCTTGACTTTTCCCCGTTAAATATGAGTAACTCCTTATTTCATCTATTTTTTTTATTATCTAATTTTGACATGAGGCCTTCTCTTGTAAAGATGACCCGATTTCTTTTTTTTTTTTATTTCAGCTTGAAGGTAGCTTGATATTATGTCTCATTCTCATCTAATAGTTTCTAACGGGCCATTTCCTATTCAAATGGTATACCATCCCTTATCCACACCTAAACCTTTTTTGAAGCCCTTCTAAAGCCAGTGGATGATAAAGGCTCTCAACTCTATAACCTCACTATGGTAACTCCTAGCAAAGTTCCTAAGGCTTTCTCCTTCTCTTTGCTTCATCAACAATAATAAGCTTAAGGTTTTATATTCAAAATAGTTCTCCTAAACTTGTTGAGAAACGTATCACATAATTAATTAAAGTTATGAATACCATTGGGAGTTAGGCTTATGAACCACTTTTTGGACTATCTCTTCAGTGTGAATGGGAATAAGTGACCCATTCGGTATTTTTTTAAATTTTCAATTAACATCATTTCCTGAAAGAAATTAATATAAGGGGAATGTTTAGCTCTTTAGGTGAAGGGGATTATTTATGGCATTTAAGGTAGCACTAGGTCTAATATCTATTGAGAAAAGAGGAATTTAGAATGTAACCCAGAGTGTGGTGTCGAATTAGTGCTCTATTGTTAATTTCATTGACTTTTGTTATCCAAATCTTCTACTAATCTCTTAACATAAATTTCAATTTTTACTTTTCTTATAGCTCACCCCTTGCTCTTATCTCTCCTAGATTTATCATAATTTGAGTCTTTATTTTCTTTTTGACATTTTTAGTTGAGAATCCTTCTCATATCTCTAGGATTTAAGCTATATTTTGGTCTTTGTTTATGGCTTATCACTAGATTATAAGGAACATAGAATAACCTGAGTCGTGATCTGTCGAAAATTTTGATCGAGGCATTATCATCCTTCTTTGTAATGATCATTTTTGGTGAGAGATCATGGGCTTTTCTCTTTCCTTTTATAATGACAATGTATCTTCTTTTTAAAGCATTTCCTTAGTACCTTGTGTAACGTCCAATTTCTAAAATATCCTAAAACCCATTGCGCACGACATTGCCTAACTCATCCTATATGCATGGCATGACATATTTTCTTGATTTAATGTTTAATAAGGATTGAAAAAAAGATAAAATAAGGTTAAAAAAAGTTAAATAACAACAACTTTATTGGTAAAATGAAAATTTACCCAGTAAGCCCAAAAATCATCGATTTAACTTAAAATATACAATTTAACTTCAAACACCTTGAAACTCAAATCAAAAACACTTGGACTCTACTATGTTAGTAAGTGAGGAAAAGTGTAATTGTAAGGACTAAATAGTAAGAAATCATAGAAGTAGGTTAGAATTATAAAACTAATAAAATTATGTCCTAAAATGCAAATATAACATTACTACCTTATGCTTTACTTTTTTAATTTACAATTTGCTTTCCTTATGCATTTGGGATAAGATTAGAAGTGTCTAGAAGAGGAAAATTCAAAATTTAGAGTAGCAAGGAGAAAATACCACCTTTTACCTTCATCTAACCCAAACCGACGCCAAAACGAGCTAGTTTTTAACAAATTCAAACCATAGGAATCTAACACAATCTTTTCTTACCAATTTGGTAGAGGAAAAACAAAATTTCAAGGGTTAAATCTCTAGAATTCTAGGTAAAAATTTCAAAACTTAACTAGAGATTAAATTGTTTTTAAATTATTTTAGTTATGGAAATTGACAGAGGATAGTTAGAAACCTAATTATATTTAATCAGATGGATGAAAAATAAATAAATCATGGATGAGTCATGATGAGGAAAATTTTGAAAATTTTGGGTTTTAATTAAAATGATCTTTTTATGTTGTTTTAGTGGTGAAAATGAATTCAATATCATAGAATTAGCTAATAATAAGATAATGTTTAAGTTAGAACACAAAAATTTAGATTTGATGAGTTTAAATTATAATTGACCATGAAGAACAAGTAGGGACCTGATTGCTTTATTTGATTTTTTTTAAGCTAATTTGAAATTAAAGGTTAGTATTAATCAATAGTTAGAAAGATGATATTTAGACCAAAATAAGTTAATTAGTATAATTTAGAACTAAATTAGTGAGAAATGGAATGATTTCATTAAAAAAATGCATGCATATTTGTTTAATGAAGAGTTGATAATTATTAGAAATTATTAAATTGGATTAATTAAATTAATGAGGCCAATTATGGGATAAGCAAAGATTGTGGTCAAAATAGGGTTCAAATAAGATTTGTTAGGCGATAAGAGCAATTATCTCATTAATAAATCATTGATACCTAATAAATTAGAGAAGAAAAATATATATATATAATGCAATTATATATTTAAACAAATTTTTATGATAAGAGGAGAAGCCTAAAGACTGACTGGTTTTGAGAGCTTAAAAAAGTATAAGAAGTTGATTGTGCAAAATTAAGTAATTGAATAATTAATAAATATATGATAAGTATATGATAGCTTTAATATGCTAAGTTGTTAAATAACTTGATAATGGATATTTTAAATGTAAGACCCATTTTTTAAACTTGGGGTATTTTGGTTATTTTGTCACATAAGGGCATTTTTATTATTTTTATTATATTAGTGAATAAATATCATTTACACATAAAGTAAGTAATATTGAGATAAAGTACAAAATTTGAGAAAATTTTATTGAGAAATGATTGAGTTTTAAAGGGGATTTTAATTGTAAGTCTTTTCAAATACTCGATATTCATAGCAAAATTTTGATTGATTGAGACTTCTAATTGATAAAGCACTTTTTAATGCTCAAAGAAGGAATAAATAACTTAAGGTTAGGTAGAAATATGAGTGAAAAAGAATGTCAAATGAGGGGAAAAATAGTGTTGAAAAACAAAAGAAGACGATGGCCAAAACAGAAGAAAAACAATGCCAAAACTACTGATGGTGTTTGACTGAAGGTTTAGCATCGAACATGGCACAATATTGGCTTGTTAAAATGTTTGGCATCAGTTATAGAGCCAAACACCATGCTGGACTTTTATAGGGACCTTGTTAAATGACAATTTTACCTCTTATTCAGAATATCTTCCTTTATGTAATCCAAACGTATTTTAAACATTTTATACCTTATTATATATACCCTTAAAACTCTTTAAATCTTTTATTTCTCTCCTTTTTTCCTTCCCTACATTTGCTCTCCTAATCTTTTCACTTTTTTCTTTTTTAAATTTTTGTTATTTTTGCCAATTAATCCTTTCATTTTTGCACTAGATCATAAGAGCATTATCCTGTCTATCTTTCTCAATTTACATTTTTAAAAGTGGTTGAGTAATTAGGAATCAACAATGGTTATGACATTTTTAGGTCTTAATCAAGTCTTGTAAGCTTTTTAGTATATTTTAAGTATGAATTTGTAAGTTAATTGATTAGACTTTAGGGTTTAATGTACGCTTAAAAAATTCTAGTATTTAGACTAGATTTCAACAAATTAAGTAAGAATTTAAAGAATTTAACTAGAACATATCAAATTAAGAGCTAAAATTGCTTAAATTAAGGCTTTATAAAAAATTAAATAATAAGTTACTGTATATGACTACTGTTTATCCAAGAATGTATGATTTAAAGAATTTAATTTGTCTATTAATACATGCTATAGATGATTGTGATAATATAAGAATGGTCATGGGATTTCATTTGGTAAAAATTAGTTAAATGATTAAAAATAAGCATAGTCTTAATAAGTTAGGTTTAGTTAAAAAATCTTAGTATTTTGAGGATATTCACAGTGCCTAGATCATATTGAATTTTATTTAAGATTTAGAATTGATAAGCTTATTTATATATATTTAATATAAGTTTAACGAACCTCAACGATGAGGTTTCAAAGAGCGAGAAATAGAAAGGGGTGTATACCTTCTTTAAACTATGAGTGGATATATTTTAATACTCTTTTAATTATAAATTATTTTATAAAATTTACTATTTTTGCACTTGTAAGTAGATTTATTATGGTTGTTTTAAAAAAATGTGAATGGCCCATTGGACAATATATTGATTTGTATATGTTGTTATAGGCCAATTCTAATATTTAAGTTTTGATAACATAAAATAAACTTTTATGCTATGTATATACTTGATTTGATTTTGAATTTTATGTGATTATTTTGATTTTATGATTATAATGGCCAAAAAGCCATCTGTAGTTATAGGGTATTAAGAAGCTTAAGAATGAGCCGAGATAGTAGTCATCTTATATGCATAAGTGCATTAGTAGGACTGGTATAAGAAAAATTATGATCTCATTTATAGGATGGCCCACTAGGTGAGAATGTTGAGGATAAACACGTGTAAATTTACGTGTTATTTAAAGCCAATGTTACTGATGGACTATTTTTAATAAAATAAGCATAATTTTTACTTAAAAATATATGCATATCATTTTATTTACTTGCATTGGTTTTACATAGAAAAAAAGTCATTAATAACTTGAGTTTACTTTTGGTCAAAAGTCATTATAATTTTTTAGAAAAAAAGTCATTATAATTTTTTAATATAAGCTATGATTTTTATTGAATCAAATTGACTTTTAAATAAGTCTTGAATATTTTTTTAAAATATTTTATTTTAAATGATTTTATATATGCATATATTTTTTGTATTTACTCATAAAGTATACTCTCGTATACTCACTCTCTTACACTACAATTTCAAAAAATTTAATAAAATAAAAGGTTCGCTAGTGATGATGATTATCTCTAAAGGGTTTAGAGTTTTAGCTTTATACTTACACTCAACTTACAACTTTTACATTTATGTCTATTGGGATGATTGAGAAATAATGGAACTTGTACTCTTTTATAAATTTTAGATGTAAATAAGATTTATAAAGTAATTATTTTATGAAAAATTTAAAAATGTCTTAGAAAGAAAGTTGTATCTTTGTGTTGATGATGTGATTTGAGAAATAATTTTAAAATTTATATACATGTTTTATGAGTAGATGCTTATAACACCTCACATATTTGAAAGACATATTCCAAGATATAAAATATGTCTCAATGATTTATGGCGGTTGTCACATACAGACTCGACAAATAGAGGCATGGCATTAAAGAAATGATGTTGCTTGACATAAATATGGGAGAATGAAAGTTAGTGGATATGGTTACGCTAAGTGGATATGGTTGCTAGTTATGAAGTGATTGATTTATTATTTGGTAAGTTTGTGAGATTTTAGAGATGTGAATGTGTATAATTGAAATACTGCTAAATTTTCAATAAATTATGATAATTAGAATGAAATAAAATAAATGTAGTTTATTATATTTTATAAGGTTACTCAATGATCGAATTTTATATATGATAAGTTAGGTAAGAGTAAATCCTTAAAGTCTAACAGATAGTAAAGATCTTAGAGGAGACATTGTGTATACATAGATGAAATGATATAATAAAAGAGAGTATATGATCATAAATATTAGAATAAAGAAATCCTAGAGATAGAGATAATTAAGTAAGAGTTAAATTCCAGTAATTATAATAAATCAGGTCCTAAAGAATATAGTTACTAATAATAGAAAAGATATTATTTATTCAAATTGGAATATTAATTAGTTTTTAAAATGATAAATTGTGCATTAATATGTTATAATGGAATGGAATTATTGCAAGGTGATGTTTACATAGTGGTATAACTACTGAATGTATTTACTGGTAAATTAATAATTGACATAGAAATTAAATAATATTTATAATTATTTATTTATTAATAAATCATCTTTTTGCTTACCAATATCTAAAATTTTTGCTATTGTATGATGTATAGTATATTTTATTTATTATTTACTTATTGAGTAAGTAGCTTATCCCTTACCATTTATTTTTAAAAAGCTAGTTTCAATACAGTGAGAATTTTATACCATTGATTATATTGGTTGATATTGCATAATTAGGTAGGTCATTGTACAGTAAGTTGTCAGTTTCTCTCTTAGTTTACGTTTGTTGTTGTATAAGATATTTTGCGATGTAAAAATAATAATTATGAAAATAACTACGGTACTTATTATTAAAATATTAAGAAAAAAAGGTGTGAAATAAAATGATTAGATAGATTTGATAATGCTATTTTTAGTATTTTCACTTATAGTAAAGCATGATTTAATCTCTTTTAAATTTAATTGGTACTTTATTTATAACCTTGCGTACTTTTGGGGGGTGTTCCAAGCTAATGGACGTAATTCTAAAGTATGTGGCGATTGTCATGTGTCAACCTCCAACGTTAAGGCATTACACCTCACCTTTTTGCTATCTTTTTTAACAACATTGGGAGTTTTGCTCTCCACTATCTTTGATAGTGCGGTAATTTTTGGGCTAAAAGATCCATTATAAAATATTTTCTTCATCTCTACAACCTTTTTTATGAAAGTTTGGATCTCTTGATCTTTTTCTAGATGTTTTCTTTCATTGTTATTCAGTCTCTAAATCAATTGGATAGTTTCCTTATTAACTCTTTTAAAAGGGAATTGTCACAGAGGTAATGATATAGATCACATTCTAGGACTAGTATTCTTAATGGTTAACTCCTTTAAATCATTATCATTATTGGTTGTAGTTGTTTCCTTAACAAAATTTCCTCTTTGATTCTCCCTGTCATTTGTATGTTTCTTTGTTATAAATGTTCTTATTGCTGCCATAACTTTCTTTTCTAATTTTACTCCTATTTTTGTTATAGATTTTTATCCAAATCTCCATAGATTGTGCTAATGTTGATGCACGAAAATTTCTATCAAAGTTTGAACATTAGAACAACTTTTTCTTCTTATTTGTTGTATTCATAATAACCTAAAACTACAAAGAAGGATAAAAGGTAAAACTAGTGATCCAGCAAAAATTTTCTAATATTTAAATTAGAATTTTTCTTAGAAAAAATTTTTAGAGAGGAAAATGATAACAATTCGATAGCTTTACGCAGAACCACCTACCTTATTTTCTCTTTTATACTTTTTTATTACCTTTCAAGTTTAATTGTTGCCGTATTTCTCGTAATCATGACCCTTTTGAGGATTATAAGATCATGAGTCTTTTTTATGATATATAATCACTGGGATAGAAAATCTCCCTTTATTTGTAAAAAAATTTACGAGTTTGAAATTTTTGCACAGTCAAATGACTATTACAAAAAGGTCTTTGGGTTCAACGTCATGACTGAGATCTTTGCTAATTAAGAAGATTTCGGAGTTTAAGGTCACTGTTAGGATCTTTGCTTATTAATGAAGTCTCAATTAACATCATGGCTTAGGCCTTTGTTGACTATCTCCTAAAACTAGATTACTCAACATTTGGTATAGGAGGGTCTCAAAGTTATCGTGTTTTTTAATTTAAGACAGCTGTTTCCTAACACTGAGCTTTATGTTCTAGTTGTGGCTTAATCTTAAGACTTGATTAATATTCAAAACTTGAGGCCAATCAACTCCTAAAATCTTTAATTATATATCCAAATTGTTGAGTTTTAGGATTTTTTTTTCATAACTACTTGATCTCTAATTCCTTTTATAACATTTCTCTTCGAACTTTTATTAGGTACTGATCGTATTATTAGTTCTTGGATCTGAAATATTTTTTTCGAACAAATATATTTATGATAAAATTTTACCATCAATTCATTTCAACATTTAATTTAGGTTTTATTTGTTATTACAACGTATTACTTCTAAATTATGGCTATTATGAAATATAAATTTTAAGTATCAAATATTAATATAAAAATATAATCTTACTAAAAATTAATATTATTAAATATATTTTTTTAATTTTACTTTTAAAGTATAGTAAAAACACCATGATCTCTAACAACTAACCAGGTTATTGTTCAGATGTTGTTTGTATTATATATATAAGAAAATTAATGCCATCGCTTTTAAGTTGTAACCATATTCTGTATAGACAATTTTGTGCTTTTATTTTAAGCTTCCCTAAATAATACTTCAAATTATTAATTATAGACAGCATCGTTACACGCAAAGCCATAGAATAGGCTAACAACTGCCAAGTCCAGTTTGTGATTCTCATTTTAAAATGAATCCATCAATCTCTCTCTCTTCCCTCTCTCTCTCTCTCTCTCTCTCTCTATCTATCTATCTATCTATCTATCTATCTATATATATATATATATACACAAAAATTTTATTACAAAATAATATAATAATATTATATAGTCCATAATGCTACAAACTAATATGACAATATTATATAATTATAAAGTATCATAATCATGATTTTGTCACCTGGAATATATGGGATATTGTTACTCAAAACATCAATGAAAATAATGACAAGTCATTACTAGAAGTCGACGGTCACAGCTATGATTGGAATGAAATATTGTAATTCTCGCTTTCCTTATTCTCTCCCTTTTACTTGTGTGTATTCTTGTAAAGGTCAGTTTTGTGAGATAATAAAAACGTCTCTCTCTCTTTCTCTATATATATATTTGAATAAATTAAAATTTTGAAAGGTTTATATTCTGATGCTATCAATGGAAAAATATACCATTCAACTTTTTTTTATTTTATTTATTTTGAAACGATTCAAACATGCCTATCCATTGAAATTAAGCTCACTGAAGGGCTATGTTGTCTTTAACTCGTTCTATGGCTGCAAGTCCAAATTGTAGGCTATATGTCCCCGCTCGTTTTTGTTAGAAGTCAACAAAACGTGTGAAAATAGAATTTAATCTAATTTTTTTAAAATTTTCTTTGACTGCGGAGTTCTGATGGGACTAGTCTAATCTTTATCTGACGTTCCAATATTATTCACGTTATCATTTATAGATGAAGATCGTCGACAATTGCCATAAATCTTATTTTTCTTAGAATTCTAATAATACAGCAGTCGAGAAATTAACAGAGATCAAGAGAGATGGGAGGTGACAAGGTCGAATCATATCCCATGAATGCAGGAGACGGTCCTTCCAGCTATGCCAAAAATTCTTACTATCAGGTAGATTTGCAATTGTGTTTTTGACATGTATAGTTTCTTCCATTCCTTCTTTTCATCTAGCATCAAAAGTTAATTTTTATTTTGAGCAGTCACCTATATATGATTAACGGACGAGAGAATGATTCATATACATGTATGTATGTGAGAACTACACTGTTTTTGGTCAAGCATTAGAGGAATGAAATGAATACACCTTGTTAAGTTATTTTTAACGTCTATTTGGCTACAGAAGGAACTGGTGGAAGCTGCAAAGGAATTGGTGAACGAGTCCATCGCTAACAAGCTTGATTTGGGTACCCTCGGACTTTATAAAGACTCCTACACATTACGGATAGCCGATTTAGGATGTTCAGTCGGTCCTAATACCTTTACTGCCGTGCAATCTATTATTGAAGCTGTAGAGCAAAAATACCGTGATGAAGCTGGACACCAAAATCGTTCTGCCCTAGATTTTCAGGTGTTTTTTAATGATCACAGCGATAATGACTTCAACACTTTATTTAGAACTCTTCCTCCTCGAAAATACTTTGCAGCTGGAGTTCCAGGTTCTTTTTATGGCCGTCTCTTTCCAAAATCCAGTCTACATGTCGTACACTCCTTCACTGCATTGCACTGGCTCTCCAGGATTCCGAAGGAAATTATTAATGAAAAATCTTGGGAATGGAAAAGGATAAATGCACAATGCTCGAGTACTTCAAAAGAAGTCGTCGAGGCAAAATCAGCTCAGTTCAGAAATGATATGGAATCCTTTCTCAATGCTAGAGCAAAAGAACTTGTGCCTGGAGGGTTAATGCTCATTTCATTGCCTTCTATGCCAGACGGGGTGCCTATGATTGATACTGTCATTGGTCAAATTTTTAATTTTGTAGGATCTTGCCTCATCGATATGGCCAGGATGGTACGAAAGAGCTATATATACTTTTTTTTTTTAGATAATTGTATATGTACTTTGGCCTATAAATCTTAAGAAGACATGAAATTCATATTAAAAAGGTAATGTTTTTAAATAATTTTCTTATTGCAGGGGATATTTAGTGAAGAAAAGGCCTACTCCTTCAGCATACCTATGCATTCCCCATCGCCCAAGGAGATCGAGTCCATTATACAGAAAAATGGATCCTTCATAATTGAGACTGTGTGCGAATTGCAACACCCTGTAAACCACGCAACAAACTCTGCTGAATTCAACATCTCACAAATAAGAGCCGCCATGGAGGGACTCATCATAAAGCATTTTGGAGACGAGTTTGTTGACAAAATATTCAATTATTTGACCGAAAAGGCTGCAGAAAATCTCTCTGTCTTTGATACCAGAAGTCATAATAATATAGTCTTATTTATCGTTCTCAAGCGCATAGCAACCGACTAAATATATATATATATAGGTATACTTCTGTGCGTGGTCACGCTAAAGAGGTGTATATTTTATGTATTTCAAGGTATTTGTATCTTTCGTGATAAAGCATGATGCAATAAGAAATTATTCCTGTACTGGTTAATAATTGATTCCTTATTAATTTCCGTCTTTGTTGTTATTGTAAGAATCTTGATTAATTGGCATGCGTTATCTTATTTTCATAGGAGTTATTATCTAGACTTCTGAATGTTCGCGTGCATACAATTTGGAGGTGTAAATTAAGCTTTTTCACTCTCTTTTCTGAAACTAATCCTTTAAAACTTTCATTTTTTTTTTTTTTAAATTCTGCATAAAAATATTCAAATTTTATTCCATTAAAATTGAAAAGGAGAGAAAAAATAAAACTAAATAAATTGAAGAAAAGATAATATATAAAGTTGGATGATTTTCTTAGGGAAGAAATATAGTCATGTTTATCCGCTTTGCTTAGTCGTGGGTGTCATTTGAAAATAGAAAATGTTTATTCACAATAATTCGAAAGATTTCGTGTATATATTCAGATTTATATATTCATGCCCTATGTATAAACTTACAACATCTGAAGATAATTTGTGAGTATGCAAAATTTTTCTTCTCAAATTAAAATAATATAGCAAGAATCAAATAAAAATTTTAAAAATTGTTCTTAGTGTTACACCTGAATTTAGATAAACCATGTGTCAAATCATGTGAGCCCTAAAGTTCGTGTAATGAATTAAGACAAAATAAAAATGGATCAAATAATATAGTATATAGAGCACGCATGACAACAGTCTAAATGCATTCTGGAGTGTAGGTAACAAAAGATTGTCATGCTATAGATGAGAGAATAATTACTAACATAAAAAGATATTTCTGTGACGAGGCATGAAAATTATTACTAGTCAATTTTGCAAAAAGAAACCTGTTTCAAGTAGAGAACAAAGGAAGTAAAACACGGAGTTTAAGATCTTGAGAAAGTGATACCTTTAAGGTAAATGGCGACATGATATGCACATGTGAACTTATACATAATGAAACTTGGCAATGTGAAAAATACATGATTCTCATGTGCCCAACGTCAGTGAAAATCTTGTCCTTCCTTAAAATGCCTAAAAATAGTAAAGGTAAGTCAAGAAGAAAGGGAAGAGAAGTCGAAAGGTTAAAAGAATTTAAGTATAATTTGTCACTTTATTAATTAAATTCTTGAAAGATTTTTGACTTAATCGTCACAGAGTTTGTGCCATAAAACTCCATTCTAACACCTCTAACATATTTTTGTATATTTGCATACTAACATAAGAAGAATGTTGACATATTTTTCTATATTGACTAAATTTTTGGCTAATGTAATCTGAATGCGTAACAAAGATGAAATCTTGATATCAACGCTCAATATGTACGATGATCTCTTCTAATATCAGTGGTTGATTTTGGCAATTTTCAATATAAATTGTATAAAATTAATGGATATAAATTTATATCTTAAGACCAGGCAAAAAATAATGATGAAATGATTATACGAAGATTTGATATTTTATTATATTGCTGTAAATGTTAATATATGAATTGTGCCCTCAAATTTTAAGAAGACATTTTTTCTAGGTTAGACCATATACTCAAAGAATAATATTGTATGATAAAGTCAATTTGAGGCTACGGTTGCATTATTGTTCATCGACAAATCAAATGGGAAGATGAATATATATATATATATATAAATTTCTATTTTTTAATTATTAGCGTAAAGAAATTGCGCAACAATTTTGACCATTTCAACAAATCCAAAATTTGCGTGGGTCCGACCCCGAGAGCAAAGGGCAATTTGCGATAAGTAAGGTCAAATAATAGAGCAGGACTTTTCCCTTGGTTTGTCCAAAGTGATGGAGACCAGCAAATCCTTCTCTGCAATGGTAAGTGAAAAAAATATTGTAATAAATTATCTCACCGCCATCACATTCACGTAGCATATTAATTATGAATAATTACTCTACTAAATAATCTACAACCATTCAAAAAAGAAATATGAAGTTATGGGGTTCACGATAGATTTGTGATTGAAGAAGGTAAAGTCAACATAATAGCATCCAATTTCAAGAATTTGGGGATTAGGTAGCTATCATTTTCTTTATTATTCATTATTCCATTAGAATAGCAGCCCTGGACACATCTTTTCATACCGTGGGCCTTCCCAGTCTGAAGTGAATGAGTTGAAGTTTCAATTAGACTTTATTTTCAGCTATTAATTTTTTAAATTTTATTACTTTTGTCTGTTGTAATGATTTTTCTAAACTTCTAGATTTGATGTGGATAAGTATAAATTGCTAGGAGACATAAAATTGCATATTTAAATTTGAATGATTCCATGGAATTTTGTTTCTAGAAAAATGTATATATTTTGTCAAATTACTCCACATGAAGCGCCAACCAATGTTGATTATTCCCTTGCGTTAATTGGAAATATAAGTTGAAATAATCCCCCCAAGCCGGGTGGCAACTGGCCAGCAAATAAATAATTATATATTATTTTACCCCTTAATTATTATTTCTTAATGCTTTTTTAATAGAATATAACGGAGGCCTGCATTAAATAAATTATGAATTATTGTTGTTTGATAAGCACAATTAAGCAGAGATAATAAAATTAAAATACAAATAAATTTAAAGTAATTAAATAATTTTATAAAATAATAAAAATATAAAATAATAGATGATAAAGACTTGCAGTAAATTACAATATCTTCAGACAAATTTTTTTCTATTTTTTTATTTACTTGAAGGATAATGAAATTTATTTTTTAAGATATAATTATTAAATTTTTTAAAATTCAAGTAATTGTAATTTCAGATATCAAATAAAGTATAATAATTGATAAGGATTTGGTATTCTATATTTTAGATGTTGTATATTATATTTTTTATATATATTTCTAAAAAAATTCATATATGCTGTTTTTGTAGACAAAATTTTGAAAAGTCATAATTGTTATAAATCAATACAATATTTTAAAAAAATTACAATTTATAAATGTAAAGTTATAATTGTTTGAATTAATGCAACCTTTTGTAAGAATTACGACTCTTAAAAAAAATTGTAATTCTTTATAAATAACAACTATTCTGAACAATTGTAATTTTTGATTCTTTAAAAATAATAATAATAAAATTAATTAATTAATTAAAAAATATGGACTATCATCTTGAGCCTGAGCCCAAAAGCCTTAAGGCCCATCTTTGATATATATATATATATATATATATATATATTGTTAATTGGGTTTGGAGTTCTAACAAGACTCCCATCTTATTGACCATTCAATCCCAAATTTTTTGTGACTATTTATAAAAAGTTTAAAAATACATTATATTTTTTATCTGAGACTTGCATTTTTCTATTCAAATACTTAACATTCTAACAATAAACTACATTTGAATTGAAAAATTTAAGAACACTTTTTAACCAATAAATTAGTGTGTCATATATCAAAAAAATGCTTTTGACTTGAATTTTTTTCTAGTGAGTCCATATCAGATTTACTTAGTGAAGCAGTAAAAATAATTTCTTGAATTATTTATTTTAATTTAATAAATCAAGACAATATGTATCACTTATAATATGTCTTTTATATGTTGTATTTTATATGTTTTTGTTCATTTTAGTCCTGAACATATCTCAATATTCATGATAGTTTTAGAGAATTTAGCCATTTCATTCTCATAAATGCGACCTCACATTTACTGTCATATAGGTGATACTATATTTACTTGTATCATTAAATACAAAGCATATCCCATGTCATCATTATTTATCACACGATTGTCATAGAAATATATTGAATTGTGTGTTTCTCTTTTGAGTTTTACCCAACTATTGTCTATTGAACTTAGACCATGGGCTCTCTAATTTGCTAGGTTAGATTTTCATTAGGTTCAACTCATTAAATTGATTGTAAGCCTATTTTCCTTAATATATATTTAAATTACTCTCTTGGTAAACCTTTTGTTAAGGATCAACAATATTTTCTTTTGACTTCATATATTGAATGGATATTACTCTATTCAAGAGTAACTACTTTATCGTATTGTTTTTGCGCCTTATATGCCTTAATTTGCCATTATATACATTATTCTTTATTTTCGCTTGAGCTGTCATATTATTATAGTGTATTCAAGTTGCAGTAACAGGCTAAGGCTAGACTAAAATATCCTCAAAAAGTTCTTTAGCCATTTTGCTTCTTCTGCAGTCTTATCTAATGCTATAAATTTTGATTTCATGGTAAACCATGCTATACACATCTGTTTAGAGAATTTTCACAAAATTGCAGCTTTTACAACATAAATACATATCCACTTATTGATTTAGTTTCTGTATTATCGAAAATTTCATTTGTATCACTGTAACCTTTCCCTACTAGTAGCTATAATTTATATGTCAATCCATAATTTAAGGTATATTTTGAATACCTTAATATTCTAATCAAAGTTGTCCAATAATTAGGCCTAAGATTGCTTGTATATCTACTAAGCCTACTAACTGAGTAAGCAAGGTTTGGCCTTGTAAAATTCGTCAAATACATAAGGCCTACTAACTGAGTAAGCAAGATTTGGCATAGTAAAATTCGTCAAATACATAAGGCTCCTTATTATTTGTAAGTACTCTAATTAAAAAATTGCATCTCTATTATTTTTCTTTAAGTGATAATTTGCATTAAAAGGAGTCACAGCAGGTTTACAATCATATTTATTAAAGCTTTTTTATATTTTTTTAGTATAATGAGATTGTGCAAAAATGTATCCTTCAGCATGTCTTTTGATTTGAATTCCTTAAATAATATTAACAGGACTTAAATTCTTTGTGTTAAATTTTGAACTCAATATTTTTTTGGTAGAGTTTATTGTATCCTTATTTATCCTAATTATAAGCATATCATTTATATACAAGCATATCATCACACAAGAATTTTTTATTACTTTAAATAGATGCATTTGTCACATTCATTAATTTTAAATCCTTATATTAGCATTGTATAATTAAATTTTTCATGCCACTGTTTTAGAGCTTGTTTAAGTACATATAAAGACTTAACAAGTTTATAGACTTCATTTTCTTGACCTTTGATCATAAATTCTTCTAATTGTTCCATTTAAATTTTTTCATCAAGTTCTCCCCTTAAAAATGCCATTTTTACATTCATTTGATGTATTTCTATTTTATATAATGCAGTAATTGCTATTAACACCCTTATAAATGTTATCATAGAGACTGGAGAATAAGTATCAAAATAATTCAATCTTTCCTTTTATTGATATCCTTTAGCAACTAAACGTGCTTTATATTTGTCAAGTACTCCATCAACTTTGAGCTTTCTTTTTAAAATCTATTTGTAACCAACTAATTATTCCTAGGTGATAGATCTACCAATTCCTAAGTATTATTTTGTAAAATCGATTCTATTTCACTATTGATAGCTTTTTTTTATAAAAAAGCTTCTAGTGAAGACATAGCTTCTTTATATATTTATGGTTCTACTTCTATTAAAAAACTAACAAATTTTAGACTAAAATTCTTTAGAATTTTTATCCGTTTTCCCATTCTAAGTTCCAAGTTTGGATCTTAATTATCTGAAGTAGATGTTTTTTTAAGAGTATCATCATATACTCTCTTTTTAGAGGAATCTAACTTTTCTATTTTGTAAGAAAAAATTCTTTCAAAAAATTTAATATCAATAGATTTGATTATTGTATTAACATGCATATCTAGTGAATCTGACTTAATAATTAATAATCAATATCATAAATCAAATCAAATCAAATCATATTATCTAATATCCAAAATTATAAATATGCATATCATTAAAGTTTACATGATAATATCATATAAAATATCATAATTAACCTCCAACCTCGTAAACAAATTAATACAAATATGATAAAATCATCATGAAAAAAATCATAAACATTATAAAGTAATAAAATCATAACACATAATTAAACTATAAATAAGTTAGACCTCCTCTTAGTCAAGATATCTCAAATTATTTAAAAATAATTCTACCACCCTAAAGTATAAAATATATTTAAGTCTTTGAAATAATTTAACAAAAATAAAAAAATATAAAAGATTTCACTCACATAATAGCAAGAGTATACATTCTCTCTAGTTTTTGTTCTCATATCCTCGTCATTTGGTTTCTCAGCACCTAAATTATATATAAATCAATAATTTCATCGATCTCTATATCCAAAATGAATCTAATATGGGTAATTATGCTTAATGGGATAGGGTTTCCTAATCGAACCTAATTGATCGAGATTTTACGAAATTTTGACTATTTATTCAATTTTTATCAATTAAAATTCTGTAGTCATTTCTATATTAATATAATCATCATTCTAACTTGATTTAGCTATTAAACATTAATTCTTTAAGAAAAATAATTTGGATGAACAGTACTTGAAATAGTATTCATTTCTTGAGTTTTATAAAAATTTTAAACTAAATTATTTTATGCCTTAAAACATTATAATCTAATTTAATTCTACAAATTCATAGTCAATTCAATAAAATCAAGCCTAAATACTCAGATTCTTTAAGTGTATCGTAAATAATAAGTTGATAATTCAATTTATACTTCATTTTATACTTGAAATGCATTAGGAATCATATTGAAAGCTTAATCGAAACATAAATATGCTATAAATATTGTCAATTCCTAAAAACTCTAAATTAGCTTTAAGATTTAACTCTTGTTCTTGCCCAGCTGCTTAGCCACTTTTGAAAATATAATTCAAGGAAGGTAGAGGGCGTCATATTCTTTGTTAGAAAAATAGGAGTTTAATAGGTAAATAATTAAAGAAATAGAAGAAAAAATAAGTGTAGCAAAATGGGGGAGAAAATGAAAGATTGGGCTAGGAGGGGGAGAGAATAAAAGAATTAGCTCTCTTGATTTCATTTATAATTAAAAGTAGTTAAAGATGACATGTTTAACCTTAAAATAGAAAAAGAATGAATGAGAAAGTATGAAAAATAGATAAAATGGTCTTTTCTTGAGTTAGATATTTATTTTTCAAAGTCAAAAACATGTTTTTTTGGTCAAAAAGTGTTGATACTTTTCTCTGAGTATTGGCACTTTTAGTCTAAGTATCGATTCCTTTGGTCTAAATATTAATACCTTCTTAAAATACTCATTTTTTAATCTGAGTGTCAACACCTTTGGTCTGATATTAATACTTTTAGTTAGGGTATCATTACCTTTAATTTAGGTGTTGATATCTTCTTAAAATATTTATTTTCTAGCTCGAGTGTCATCTATTTTCTAGTATAAATATCGATACCTTTAGTTTGAGTATCGACACTTTTATTTTAAATATCAACATCTTTGGTCTAAGTGTCAATATGTTTTTAAAATACCTATTTTTTAGCCTGAATATTAACATCTTTGACCTAGATATCAATACTTTTGGTCTAAGTATTGACATCTTTAGTTTAGATATTGACAACTTTAGTAAAGGTGTCAACACCTTTACTCTTAAGGTGTAAAGGTGTTAATACTTTAATCTTATTAAAGTCTTTATTATGATGTTCCTTTTATCATCAATTTTAATCCTCCTAATAGACAACTTAGGTCGAGTAGTAAATATAAAAGTTATAGATTATTGTCTTATATTTCTAATGATTTAAGAATCATTTCATTTGAATATTTTCTATAAAAGTTATAGGCTAAAATTTAAAGGTGCACAAAGGCTAACTGTCATCAAATATGCTTTAAAAATCTGTTATTTTAGACTAAAAAATGACTAAATAAAAAAAGTGATAAACATAAAAGTTATAGGTGGTTATGATATCTTTCTAAAATATTAAGATTTATCTAAATCAAAGTTCTCTATCTCTTATTATAGCTAAAAAACTATGAAGTGCTCGAACACATAAATGATTTTTTAAATGAACTTTTCTCAAACTCAACTAATTTCATTCAAATCTTTATCAAATCCTTTTAGATCACTTGATAAACTTAATGTAGATTTGGTAAAATAGATTATAAAGAAAAATTAGCACCTAAACATGTATTTTGAAAAATGACAAAAATACCATTGAAGGATAAAATGACAAAAATGCTTTTAATTCTTGAAATATGTTTTAATTCAAACTTTTAATCTAAGAAAAAGAAAGCTAAAATGTCTCATCCTCTAAAAACATCTAAATCAAAACCTAAGAAAAGATATTTTCACTGCAGATTGAAGGATATTAGAAGAAAAATTGTCTTAAATACTTTAACATTCTTAATAAGGCTAAAAAAAATATGTATAAAAGTCTCATAATTGACTATAAATTAAGTATTAATTCTGATATTTATTCATAGGTTAACAACTCAGTTGCTACATCTCATTTTATATGTCTTTATAAATAATACAGAATAGTTCTACATTATTAAGTAATGAGATCATCCTATAAATGGCTAATAAAGCAATAATTACTTCAGAGATTGTTGGACAACTTAAGACTTTCATCCAAACATATTTTGAAATTAGATAAATTTTTATATTTTACTTCTGCTATTAAAAATATAATTTCTGTATTTGTACTATATAATAATGATTATTTTATAAAGTTTAATAGAAATAAATGTTTATTATATTTTAAAAGTTTATATGTTAGCAAAATAATTAATATAAATTATATATCCTTTAATTAAATAATAATTATTCACTATCTTTCATTATTAATAAAAAATTTGTGTTAAAAATAATTTTAAATATTTATAGTATCACAGATTAGGCCACATCGAAAATAGACAACTCACTTAGTTTGAAGCTGTTGGAATATTGAACTTATTAGGTTCAAAATTCACTCTAATATGTCAAACATGTTTTTGAGAAAAAAATAACTAAATCTTTCTTTAAAAGCTATGGTAAGAAGCTAGAAAAACTATTATACCTCATATATACAGATATTTATGAATCATTCAGCACAACGATTAGAAAAGATTTTGAGTACTTTAGGCATAGGTATGTGTATTTAATAAAATATAATGTTAAATGCTTTTAAAATTTTAAAGAATTCAAGAATGAAGTTAAAAATCAAATGAAAAAAAGTATTGAAGTTTTGTGATTAAATTGTAGAGATGAGTATTTGAATACTGAGTTTTAAAATTTCTTAAAAAAGATATAAAATAGTTTCACAAACGACTTCTTCACGTGGACTTAAACTTAATAGTATATAATAATAAAAAAAATCGTACTCTATTAGATATAATGTAATCAATTTTTAATTTTATAAATTTACCATTGTATTTATAAAGATATGCTTTACATACCGCTTCATACATCTTTAATAAAATTTTTACTAAATCAATCTAAAAGACCTAATATAAGATATAGAATATTAAAAGACCTAAACTTAATTATATGAAAGTTTGAAATTGTCCAACATATATCAAGTCAGTAAAATCTGACAAACTTGATGCTAAATCACAGATAAGTTGGCTTACTAAATATTTTAAAGATAGTTTAAAATATTATTTTTACTTTTTATTTGATAAAGAATTTTAATTAATAGAAATATACATATTTTAGAGAATAATTTTCTTGATAAAAGTGATACAGATTGAGAAATCGAGCTAAAAGAAGAGTTTTTTAGGCCTTAATTTGACCAAGCTGATACTAAAATATTCAGTCAGTAAACTTTTGTCCCATTTATTCTAATTATAATTCAAAATTTTATTATAATTCGTAAACTATTAAAGAGATATTGATTTTTTAGTGAGCAAAATTTTGAATCTTATTTAATGAGAATAACGAATTATGAAAAGGATTCAAGAACTTATAAAGAGACTATCTTAGATAAAAATTTAAGAAGATGGTTAGAAGTAATGAAATTTGAAATAGATTCCAATGTAATACCTCAATATGCAAGTAATGTAAGAGTGTTTCCATAAGCATTACTTTCATTGGATTTAGAGGTTGTTACTTCCTGTTCTTGATCCATCGTTTTTACAAGATTATCTTCCTGTTTTGTAAGAAGTTTATGAGTAGAACAACTTCTGTTATTTCTTATCATAAGTCCCTAAGTATAATTTAAATGACCAAGCGTTAAGCTTCTAAAAAATGATGGAAATGACTTTCTATTAGTATTTCCCACAGATAACATCAGCATATGTTAAGGATGAAATTAGTAAATACCAATGACAAAAGTCAAAATTCAATCACATGGTTAAGCAAATATCTCAAACCAAAACTTAGCCATGTGGTTAGGTCAGCCCCTCAAAAATTTTGATTCAAAAATTAAAACATTACTATAGGGACCTCTCTAGTTGATGAAGGTAAATACTTGTTAACGTTATCATTTTTGTCATATGGTCAAGGATTTGAACCCACTCAAGTATCGCACTTTTAAGTCTAAAATCTTGAAGATATCACTAACCCTGACTTAAGGTCTAAAATATCAATTTAATCCCTTGAGACCAATCTTCTTATAGTACCTAAGAATGCGCTTGGGTACTGGGTAGAGCTTCAAGATTTTCTTACTAAACTGGAAATCATCACTTTCTAACTTATTTTCAGCAACTATAGACCAATTTTATCAAAAATGGAAATACAGTAAAGGAGGTTGCGTGTCAAACTCTGCATAAACTCTCCT
This sequence comes from Trichilia hirta, assembly GCA_035221805.1. NCBI lineage: Eukaryota > Viridiplantae > Streptophyta > Magnoliopsida > Sapindales > Meliaceae > Trichilia > Trichilia hirta. The sequence goes on from JAWDEX010000022.1 coordinate 3,940,770, forward strand.
TTTTTTGTCTCTACAAAACACTATTGAATTTTAAACTACTCATGTGTATGTCAACAAAGGTGTCTCTACAAAACACTATTGAATTTTAAACTACTCCTTATGTGTATGTCAACAAAGGGTAAAGATGGCAACACAGTAATTAGTTAAAACTTGCACATAATCTTTCTGCAAAAACATCAATCAATTTCATTCATTCTCCAATAATTACATGATCATATTTGTGAGACATAAAAACTATTCTTACAAAAAGAGGGCCAAATACGACAATAATAGAGGGGTTTCAACATAAAAAAAATATTGTTTATTATTTTCTTCACCTTTAATCTCACAATAAATACTTAAAAAGGATAACACAAAAACAAACTCTAACCTTTATTTTTTGCTCTTTTTTTTATTACCTGCCTTGTTGACTTGACTGTCCTAACCACCGGTACACCAAAACGCACGAGCTACTCAGGTATGTAGAATAAAATAAAATGAAATACTCTAAGAATCACAGCGACGTGATGAAAACGAGTACCCTTTCTACGACCTCACTCCTATAAATACTTTTGTCCGCTCAGAACTAGAATACGATTTTTATACCAGAGAAAACAAGAGAAAATGGTTCATGAGGAGTCCAATATTTCGTCCCAATCATATCCCATGGTTTGTGGAGATGGACGTCGCAGCTATGCTCAAAATTCAGTTTTCAGGTATCCATTGCTGCGGAGCATGAATCAAGGGACTAATATCAAGGAAACAGATGTCTATAAAATTTTATTTTTGTGTGTGTGAGTGTGTGTGTGTGTGTGTGTGTGTGTGTGTGTGTATGTATGTACGTATGTATATGTCTACTAATGGAGTTATGCAAGGGCTTGATAGTGTCCTGGTCATTGGCTCCTCGAAAAATATTTTTAAAAAAACTTTGAGTCTAGCTCCAATTTTATTGTTGTTATATATTTTGTGCAATTTCTTTTTAGGTACAATATTTTTTTTTATTTTTTAAAACATACAGAACATATCTAATAATAATATAATACTGTTACATTACTCGAGTTGGTGATGATATGCTCATTTTTTCACAAAATTTGATCCGAGAGATTATATGGCAGCAGAAGGGGTTCGTGGATGCTACAAAGGAAATGATCATTGCAGGCATTGGTGAAAAGCTCGACCTGAAAAGTTTGGAATTTGACACCTCTAGCACATTTCACATAGCAGATTTGTGTTGTTCAGTTGGCCCTAACACCTTCATTGCCGTGCAAAACATTATAGAAGCTGTAGAACAAAAATATCATGCTGAAAATCAAAACCCTTCTGCCTAGAATTTCAAGTGTTTTTCAATGATCACTCCAATAATGACTTCAACACTCTCTTTAAAACACTCCCTCCATCCCGAAAATACTTTGCAGCAGGAGTTCCCGGTTCTTTCCATAGCCGCTTGTTTCCGAAATCATCTCTGCATATTGTACACATCTCCAGTACACTTCACTGGCTCTCCAAGATTCCAAAAGAAATTACAGATGTTAAATCTTCTTCATTGAATAAAGGCAACATATCCTGCACAGGATATGTAGAAGAAGTTGCTAAAGCATATGCAGTTCAATTCAATAATGACATGGAAATGGTTTTGAATGCTAGATCACAAGAACTTGTACGAGGAGGGTTGATGCTCATTCTCATAGCTTCTCTACCAGATGGGCTCCCCCTGTCAGAAACTGTTGTGGGTAAACATTATAATTTTCTAGGGTCTTGCCTTTATGACTGGGCCGAGGTGGTATGTATTTAATTATGACTCGTGCGTGCGTGTGTGTGTGTGTGGAGGGGGGCGGGAGGCGGGAGGCGGTGTTCGGAGGTCCATTCATAACATAAAAAATATATATATCATTGATTGGACATAAACATTTTCTGATTACAAATAAATGTTGTTTTCTAATTATATGTATATTAATTGCAAGGAATACTTAATAAAGAAAAAGTAGATTCCTTCAACTTGCCGGAGTACTTTCCATCTGTAGGAGAATTTGAAGCTCTTATAAAGAGAAATGGTAACTTCAGCATCGAGAGAATGGACGTGTGACATGTTTACTCATCCCTTAATTCATAAGACGCACACTGCCGAATATTGGGTTCCAATTTCCGAGCTGCCTTTGAGGGGCTGGTCGAGAAGCACTTGGGAAATACGGTTGTAAACCAGATATTTGACTATTATTCCAAGAAGCTTGAAGAGAATATTAGCTTCATCTTGGACGGGATCACCCATAAGGAGATTGAATTATGCATCGTCCTTAAACGAAATTAATATCAAAATTACTGCTAAATTTTTAGTTTTCACACACCCTCAAGGAAAATAATGTTGTAGCAGTTTGGAACGATGGTATAAACATATGAAACTTCTGGTCCAACTAAAATATAGTTACATGTAATAAACTATGTTACTTCTCATATTTTATTTTACTAATAATGACATAGTATTTAAATATAATATCGACTAAAAAAAAAAAATAGGCGATGTTTAAAAAAATGATTGTAAAATTTGAATATAAGATTATTTTCTTCAATGGAACGTTTTATAAAATTGACACAACATATACGAACTTTTCCTCTCAAAACGTGTGTTTTGGATAAAATATAATCTAAGAAAAGATTTTTAAAAATAAGAATGAAATAATAAATATTATTGAATTTTATATCTTTTATAGGTGTAGAAAGAATCTATTATATATCTTTAATATGTATCTTTTATAGGAGTAAATGGCTTCTATTATTTAACTTTAATTGTTAACAAATTTAATTTTTTGTATTTTTTATATATTTTAAAGTATGAATTATAAATGAAAGAAATTAATATCATATAATGGAATTTGATTACAATCTCAATTTTTAAATAGTAATAGTAATAGGGAAAATTGTAACCTAAACAAAACAAATAAATTTAATAATAAATTTCTAATTTTATTTTCTTTTGAAGGAAGTCTTATTTTATTTAACTTCAATAATGTTCAGTTTAACATAATGACAAATTATTGGCAGAAAAACCTTTTTTCTCCATCTCAACATAATTTCTATTAAAATAACTCATGTAGGAAACCAAATAATGAATTAAAAACCTTTTAACTTAAACGAAATCACAAAATCTGTAAATTTCTCAACTTTTTGAAGCCAAACAAAAACTGCACGAAATCTTCATTCAATCTAAAGCCATTAATACAAAGCCCTCATGAAGATGATTAATCAAGCAAAAGTTACATAAAACTCAAAATTTGTTCAGAGAATCCTCAATGATTGAAATCCTTTGGAGGTTAAGTCGTGTTTTTACAAGATTTGGACCGTCGTGGTGGTGGCGACTCCGAGTGAGACACGGGGAGTTTTCGCGACTGGCGTAGAGGAGACAGCAACAAAAGATGTGAGAAAAATAGGATTATGTTTTGAGTGATTAGCATATAAGGGATTTTATATTGCGAGTGCGGCCGTCAAGAGCCAGGCTCATGTAGATTTTATTAAGGGTTGCACTTGGCCCATGTGTGATACGAGTTGTTAAATTATGAAATCGTTTTCGCACTTTTATTAGTACGGTCCTAGTATATATAAACTCGAAAAATGCGGCTTGTATTCAGTGCGGGTCGAATGAAGATATTTTTGCCGTCCTAAGGTCTATTAAGTGCCGAGATTAGAGACAAGATGAGGCTAAATTGTAAATATTATATTGGTACTGAAGTAGAAAATTAAATGGGTGAATATGAAGTAGGTAGAGGGGTTGATGGAGATGATGGAAATGTTATTTCTTGTATTGTGTGAAATTTACCTTTAGCCCCTAAAAAGAAGGCGGCACTAAAATTAAATAAAATTTTTTGTAAACGTGGAGAACAATTAAAATTAAAAATAAGAATAGTAGCAGCTGCGAGAATTAACATCCTGTCTAAGTGAATGCTTTAGACTGCATGTCACCCAGCATCTTACGAGGTTGACTACATCAAGAAAAGATTGAAACACGTGACACTGAATTATGAAGTATGTATACTTCCTTTTTCGATTGAAAAATTTCATAAAAATGATGTGATGTGTGATATAGATGCGTATCATCTATTGTTATTTAAATTTTGACACTACAATTTATTTGAATGAATTGTTTGTATATCTTAAGAACGAAATGTTATATCAAAAACCTCGAAGGTAATTTTTTCTTTTCTAAGCGAAGGGGAATGATGTAGGACACAAGCCATAAAATGGTAATTGCAGCATATTTTATAATTATGGTCTGATTTTCGCACGTGTATGGTCTAATTCACATGTTCATTTTATTTCATTCTTAATAACATTTATTTATATACGAAAATAAGGTTTTTGAGAAATTAAAATATTTCTATTGATCTATCTTTTAAGCTAAAATTAAGATTTTTATTTATTTGAAACTTTTTTTTTTCATTTAAGCTAAAATGAAGGGATCCAGTTGAAGTGCACCCTAAGTTTTATCTCAAAATTCATTCCCTCATCGTTGGATATATTACGTCGTCAAAACGGACTTTACAGCTTTCCAAAACACTCCTTAACAGTACGCACAGTCTCTGGAAACTCATCGAAATGGCCGGAATCCGATTGCATCCGGATGAATCAGAGCTAACGCAGCAACAGGGACGATCCACTGGCGATCTGGTGTCCGATGACGAGCGGTCTGTGGCGGCGGACTCTTGGTCAATAAAGAGTGAGTACGGAAGCACTCTCGATGATGATCAGCGCCATGCCGACGCTACTGAGGCACTATCCTCAGCCGCAAACTTCCGGGCTTCTTCCGATTACAGGTAGCTATGTCATATTTCATTTTATGTTTGGTTGCCGAGACAAAGAAAAAACTTCGTAAGAAAATAGAGGAAAACGAATTAATGTTCTTTGTTATTTGCAACCAGTTCTTTATGTACAGCATACTGAAAAATCCTATTCAGTATAGCTCTGGGCTTTGTAAATAATTCTATAATTGAACATCTAGGTTTGGGATATTTTCTGTATTAATGATGAGTTATGTAAATAATAGATATTTATGAGGAAGAATATATCGTCTGAAAATCATTTACTGCTAGAAAAGTATCTAATATGCAATGAAGGCTGGCTTGAGTATTTGTATTTGTATTTGTAGAAGTAAATAATTTGTTTGTGAGCCTAAAATTGGGAAAAGAGATGAACCATATATTCAAATCTTTGAATTTTTTGCTTGATGTGTATGGTGATTTTTGTTTATTCTGTATAGTTCTGATAAGGATGAGCCGGATCCAGAAGGGATTACATCAATGCTAGGTCTTCAGAGTTATTGGGACGCTGCATATGCAGATGAGTTGGCAAATTTTCGTGAACATGGCCATGCAGGTGAAGTTTGGTGAGAACAATTTTCTGACCATTTTCATAGAATTTGTTTATAATGGCTTTTACTAAATTGATAACTTGTGCAAAGTAATACTAGTGTCCGGTCCATGCTTCAGGTAGGAGATATAAAGTAATAAGCCTCCCTAAGTCGATAATTAATCATTTGCACCGACTTAGGAAAATATGGGGTTAGTAAAATTGGAATTTAATTAGTCATATGATCTTGTTGATCATAGGTTTATACTTGTGCATCATGTATCACAGGTAAGCTTTTATGCATGGCTTGTAGGTTTGCATGCCTTTAGCAAGTCCTGTTTTGGTTCTAAATTGAAGCTTTTTGCTGCTGTTTCATGTGTAAATTGACCACGTTGACAAAGTACTAGCCTGTGTTGCATCCTTAAAGATCCTTGGATAAAGTTGAGGGTCCAATTTTTATCTAAGGATCCAATAATTCAGGATAGACCTGTATTGGTATTTGTTGAGTATTGGAGAATAACCAAAAATGGAGGTCTTAACTATTTAGGTTGTTGTTTACGGACTTGAGAATTATTTTTATTTAGGAAATTGAAGGTATTATATAGCTGTGTTGACTTATGTGTTGTTTTCTTGATGGATAACATTTTACAAATAAAAGAATGACCTGGTTCAAAGGGGAGAGAATAGCAAGTAAAAAGGAGTTATGATTTAAGTTAATTGGTCTCTTTCTGATACATTTCACTTACATTATACATGTATTTAGGCTTTCCTCATTAACCAATCACTGCATAAATAATATTTGGCCATAAGAGGGCAACAGTCAAGGTTTATTAGGCCAAATGTTATTCCTTTGTGCATTGGGAAAGGAGCATTGGGCATTGTGGGAGGTACGGTACAGGCCCTTGATGCTATAAATAGATATGCATTGTGAATGGAATCTCTCAAATCAGTTTACATCATGTCTCTCTTTGCTATTCTCTTCTCACTTGTTCATTCTTTTATTTACAATGCTTTCTTTTTGTTTGTGTACTTAACCAGTATAAATGGTCTGATTTCCGTTCTTCGGGCAGCCAAATTGGATTCGTTTCTCCCATTATTCGTTCAGGATTCTATTTCTTGCTCCTAATTCTTTCTCTTTGTTTCTCTTCTTCTTCTTAGCCTAATTCTTTTTCTTCTCTTTCTGTTCATTTTCCTTTATTATCTCTTCTTTTCTTTATTAGTCCTGCATCAATTGGTATAGGCTATCTTGTCTTACTTTTTATTTTATTAAGACTTTCTTATGATATATTGATAGGTATTGGATGGTTATCAAGCTTGGTTGTCCAGCATCAACCAGTATTTGATCTCTCTTGCGGGATCAAAGGGCCTTGGTACCAATTGATGTAGGACAAGAAAGTTATGAAATCAATCTTTGAAGGATTGGATAGGAAGAGCAAGAGATAAAGAGAATGGAAAGAAAATGGACAGAGGACTAAAGAATTTAATTGGAGAAGAGGAATAGAATTTATGAGCGTTAATATAGGATGATTCGAGAACTTTATTATTTTTGTAGTCAATCTAGGTTTCCTGAAGAAACAACATGAGACCTGTATGGTTACCAAGTTATAAACCAAACCAGTAAATATAATAAACTCCTATCAAGCAAACAAATAACCAAATTTTCGTGAATAAATAATTCGTTTATTCCAGCAAATGTTTACTTGACTCAAACAAGTAATATTTTCTAATTTTATTAAATAAAATAATTCTTTTATAATTTCTAAATGCCCATAATATCATTCTCTATTAAGTGTTTAGGAGTGCCTTCAATATCATTAATAGTTCTTTTATAATTTCTAAATGCCCATAATATGATTCTCTATTAAGTGTTTAGTTGTGCCTTCAATATCTTAGGAGAACTTTTGAAAACTCTTATGTTTATCTTATAGAATTTGGTTGAAATAGATAAAAGTGTTTTTTTGATCTCAAAAAGGCATTTCAAGTCCTTTTAGAAAAGCACTTGATAAGCGTTCCTTTTTAGAAAGTATTTTTTTCTGAGTGGCCTGTGAAGTGGCCACTAATAGTTATTGTGGCCGAATATGTAGACCTAGGGGGCGATGTTGATACCTGATTGAAAAGTATCAAGTTTTAAGACTAATCTCATACTTTAAGTACAGTCTTTGAGGCACAAGGAATTGCGTTTGGAGTGGTGCGGAGGCTGTCTTGTGGATACTTGCATTTAAAAATAATTTATATACTCAACAATAGCTTAGAATCTTTTCTCTGTCTCTTTTTCTTTTTTCTTTTCTGGATCGGGTGTAACTTCAATACTAGTAAAAATTATATTAATTACTAAGATATTGTAATGAAATGAATTCATTAAATCTCATTTGTTATATTGTAAAAAAAGTTGAATAAGTCTTCCTTCCATTTTCCAGAAAAAATAACCTTATTTTGAACTTCTGCCCAGATGAATGTATAAATATTTTATTAATCCCTTTGAATTGAATAGTTGTGGTAAGATAAAAAATTCTTTTTCATTATTGCACAAACCGTTTTTTTTGTAATCTTTTCTATTCGATTGTCATTTCCCCTTTTTCATTAGGTTTGGAGTTGATGTCATGGATATTGTTGCTTCTTGGACAAGAAGTTTGTGCATAGACTTGTCACAGAATCATGTGCCAAATCCTGTTGATGATCCGTCAAAGCCTGTGAATGAGAGTGATCAGTATTTGTCTTCTTGGAGTGTACTTGATATTGGGACTGGCAATGGTCTACTCCTTCAAGAACTTGCCAAGCAGGGGTACACACTGAGATTTTGCCTATAGTTCTGGTATTCTGTACCATATTGATCTATGCTGTATATCTTGATATACATCATTTCCATTACTTTTTTGTGAGGAAACATGATATGTATGTGCAGTGTGGCTTATAGGAATCAAAGCAGAAATGAAGTTCACAATTATGATGGTCTAAGACATAAAGTGGCTCTATATTGTGAGCAGATGAAGCAAAAAGAACAGAAATGAGGCATTTCAAATTTTCACAATTTATTTTTATTTGATGTTTTGTGAGGGAAATGGGGCAAATGGAGAAAACCATTACAATGTAGAGATATTGTTTCAAGCTAAAAGTTTAATAGCAAAATTTTTTCAAGCTTATTTTACTTCCTCAGTATTAGTCTTAGGAATAATTTTGCTATCTACTGTGTTGCAATACAGAGCCTAATGGGATTGGGAAGTTCGCTCATTTACTATTGTTCATGATGTTGCATATATGGTTTGGTTAGGGAAGAAAATCTTTAAATTGTTGGTTAAGAAACTCACAGTTCAGTTATACTGCTATGTTTTGCCGCAAATTTCATTATCATAATAATTTATAGATTAGTGTGTTTTATCGTCAGGTTCTCTGATTTAACTGGAGTCGATTATAGTGAAGATGCAATCAATCTTGCTCGAAGCCTTGCTGATCGTGATGGATTTTCCAGAGTTAAATTTCTGGTATGATGAATTTGTGAATATTTCCATACCATATTGAGCTATTTCATTTTTCATCCTGAGAAAAAGCTTCAATTTGATATATATGGATGGCTATTTTGTACAAAACCTGTTTGAGGATCTCATCTTGTTTGTAAAGTTCACTTCTTGGTTCTTTAGATGTTTCCATACGAAGACCATCTTGTAGGTCAACCAAAGTAATCCAAGTTAACTGAGTACCCGTGTACTTTACTTTCTGGATGTACGTTGTCATTTTCTTCTACAACAAACTCGGTCCTTTTGTTAGAGGCTAGAATAAACTTTTAAGTTGATGCTGATCAGGTGAGATTTATAAGAGACTTTTTCCAGTTGTGTAGCAAACATATAATTATTTCAGAGTTCAATGATCCTCACTAAGAATATGAATGAGTTCATACACTGTACATTTTCTGTATTAATGGAAAATTTTTGTATCCTTTATTGTTCAGATCTTTTAACCTTGCCATGGAAAATATATGTGCACTATTTGTTTCATTCATATATCAAGTTTTGTTACCGTTGATTTTTAGGTTGATGATGTTCTTGAGACTAAGCTAGATAGACAATTTCGGCTTGTCATGGATAAAGGGACATTAGATGCCATTGGATTGCATCCTGATGGCCATCTCAAAAGGTAACAAGATATAACTTGTTTACAGATATTACGTCATCTTACACTTGTGGATACTCTCATAACTAATTGCTAATTAGCCAACCTGCCTGTCGGTTTAATAAATACACTGCCCCTCTATTTAACTGTGAATTGGTTCTGGTCATTTACCATTTTATTCAGTTTCCTTCTAATCATCCGCTGCCTTGTTGGTCTTGCAATTACGACTGTTCAATTGCTGAAAAGTAGACTGAATTTCTTTTCAGGATCGTGTACTGGGACTCAGTTTCTAAGTTGGTGGCTTCTGGGGGACTATTGGTAAGGGTCTTCACCTAAACTAATTTTGGGGGTTCTATTGTAATCCTTGCCCTGGTATTGAGAAGTGTCATGGGTAGTGCCAATCATAATGCATCTTATCTTCTTTGCCTTTTCTAAATTTCCTTTCTAGTCTGATGTTTTCTCTTGTTTTTCGTAGGTGATCACGTCATGTAACAATACAAAAGATGAGTTGGTGGAAGAAGTGTTAAATTTAAATCATAGAAGGATTGAGATGTCCCAGGAATCCGATAACTCTAAAGACCATGAAGCAGCGTGTAGGGAGCCTCCATTCCAATACCTCAATCATGTTCGCACATACCCAGCATTCATGTTTGGTGGATCAGAGGGATCACGTGTTGCCACTGTGGCATTTCTTCGGAATTAGAATCAATTAACTTTCTGTTGTGGGGTGGAGCTGTAGATTAAGATTTTGTTTTCGACTGAGTTGTTGTTTGTTTGTGTGCGTGCAAGGAGTGCTAAAGTGGTAACTATGACTTGTTGACAATGATGAAATTCATTTAATTCTAAAATTGGAAGTCATTTCTTTGTAAGCATTTGTTACTGTGTGGCTAATGCTAATATTGGGGGAGAAATTCATAGGAAATACGAGTGAAAGGAATTGCTGACAAGTTAACGAGTTTATGTGTTTTCTTTTTTTTTCAAAGGTGAATGATGCATCTTACTTGATTGGAAGATGATGAGATTCAGAATAGCAAAGCAAATAAATTAAAGATATGCAGTCAAGAAAGCAATACTTCTGATCTCACTCTAATCTGCTATACAATAATATTTTTACTAAAATTTAAATTTGAAAATTATTTTTACTAGGTTCTGTTTTTTTGAAGTAAATGCTTTGGGTATTCCTCGAGTTTTGACTTCCCAACTAAATCCAAACATGGGGTGGGTTGTTATAATTTATAAACAGAAAATTTTTTTAAAGAATTGTAAATGCGTTGAGTTGGTGAGAGTTAATGGGTTCTATTAAATACGCCTGACGAATGAGTTGTTCTTGTTCAAGCACATACAACTTTCTAATTATAATCCAGTTAACGTTCATCAGGATTCCAGTCAACTAAAATATCTTTTTTTTAACAAAAACTTAAAAAAAAAAAAAAATGTAACCATACTAATTAACTAAATCATGCATTATTACTTTTATTTTAATATTTTGTCAGCAAGATCTAGGAAATTAAATTAAGGAATTAACTACGGGCATGAGCTGCATGGATCTCCACTTCTATTTAAAGAAACCGTGTGAGAGTTCTCAATCAAGAATTTCAATTTATTTTAATTATATTTTAAATAACATGTAATTGCTTAAAATAAATAATATACTTAAAAGTAAAATACGTACAAAACATTCATTAATAAGGATTATTAAGATAAATTAGTTGGCAAATAGTTCATTATTTCCTTTTAATTATTTTTGAACCCTCTTTAATATTTTCTTCAACAAATTTTAGCAATCCAAATATTTTATATAAAATTGGAATTATGAGGCACAAAATTTTTGAAAGTAGCATATATGCTGACAAATAAATTAGTTTGGTTTTCTTCCACTTTCTTACATGCTTTTCCTCTCTTGACAGTTGTTCAATTACAAAGATTCCAGGCAATGGACAAATAAATAAACAATTTGACCATTAAAAATAATAAATCGTTTAAGAATATAGAAGGATATCAAAGATAAATTTTGTGCTAAAAACCAGGAAATTTTCTCTTGCTAATATGTATATAAATCCGTATATCATAATAAAAGGTTCTATGAATAATAATACAAACAAAAGCAGAAAAATAACAACTTGTTTAATGGGTCATTTTCAATTTCCACTACCTTAGATTTGTGATATGATATATTGATAATTTGAATGTTTTTTAGTTCTTTGAAAAACTGGAAAGGCAAGTGAATACTGACATTAATGTTTCAATGAAATTATAATTCAGATTATTGAAACCTAATAAGTAATAACCATGTACATGTTTGTAATGATTTTGGCACCATTAAAAACACTTTGAAGGTAAGCAAAATCATGTTTAAGATCTTGTGGTGAAAGCAAAAGGTTTGGAAATTAATTAGATGACCGGCCCAGACGTTAATTTTTAAAGAAAAAAAATCATTTGAGTGAAGTATTTTTCAGTGAAATTACTTCAATAATTTCTTCAAAAGCACCCCTCAATATACCTTAAACAAGAAGACTGTGAGTACACTAAGAAGATTAAGAAATTTTTCAACAAGAAGATTACGAGTAAACAACAAATGATGAATTTCTATTAATAAATATGATTCATTCATTATACATCAATAGATTCAATACACAATAATTCTTAATATGTTACTGTAAATAATGAATGAATTTCAGAAATATTTCACTTCTTACAGGAGATTGATTATATATAGAGTACTTTTATACGTCCAAAAAACTACAATCAATTAAGAAATTAAAAGTCAATGTTGATTTAAATGAGTTAAAATGGAAAGAAGGCAAAGGAGAATTGTTCCACTAAGGCATGTGAAGGTAATAGTTCCACCAACTAATCCCAGAATGTGAAAAAATTGCCCTAATTCCTTGTCTCTTTTGTGTTTGTAATCATACCCAGGTGCATAATTCCATCCATATTCACATCTGCAACATTTCTCAAGTCTCTCTTTCATTTGAACCTTCTCTATCCTCTCTTTTAAGACTCTCATATTTGCATCAACAATATTATTTTTACTTAATCTACCTGCAGTTATAAAACCAAATATGTAACAAATTAAACTTGCTTGAAAGCAAAATATATATTTATATCTCTAATATCCAAAAGCAAGAAAGAAAAAATGAAAATCTGGTTTAAAATATGTGATGGTTACCTTCATCTCTAAAACCCTGAGCTTTAACTTGCAATGGTCTGTAAGTATTGCGCTTGAAAGATGGTTTGTTTACAACACTGGGATAAGGTAAAGAATAAGCAGACATAGCTCTGAAGATGTCGATATTATCTCGAAGTTTTTCAATTCCCTGAAAAGTTTTAGGGTTTCTTTTACCAGAAACACTACGGTAATATAGAATAAAGATGATTGGTTTGGGAGAAAACGCGTAGTTCTTGTAGTTGGTTTTGTTAAGTACGGAAGAAGAGACGGTTCTGGTCAAGATTTATAAAGTACCTATATGACTTTGATGAATTTCATTGGAGATATCTACATAGATAGATTGATAGATAGATATTTTTATATATTAAACAAATGTATAAAAATGAATAAAAGAATTCCAATCGGCTATGAGAAACACGGCCAAGAGTAAGAAGACAGTTTGATCAATATTTTATTTATGGTTGAATTGTTGTGGTCAAATATTATGGTTACTCGATGAGAAAATTTTGGAGATATGTGGTTAGATTCGTAGCAATTGCTAGCTGTTAGCCACAAATTCATGTATATAAATAGATTTCTACTACGTTTGAAATAAGTTTTATGATTATTTAACCCAAGTTGATGATAAGAATTTATTGTCTTACTACCTAATTATAGAGAATAATTAAAGCATGCATATTACAAGTGGGTTTCAGTCATTAGAAGGGATTAATTAGTCAAATCCAAGTTATAACACGAATAGTTTAACAATATTCATAACTCTCTCTCTCTCTCTCTCTCTCTCTCTCTCTCTGGTCTTTAAACCGTGTTGCATAATTTGATTATATATGCTAACCCTTTTTCTTCGCAGACTCTGAATAGAGGAGCCGATGATGCTTTTATTTATTTTTTATTTTTTCGTTCTTAAGGTTAAGGAATCCCTCGTGATAATCTATTCACTATGTCATGTAATTTTGTTTTCTTATTATTATTTATTAATAATTTATCCTTCTATTTAGTTAACGTTTATGGCTGCTATATATATAGTTTTTCGATTTTAATTTACGAATTATTATACAGAACTTTTGATTTTGATTATATTAAAACTTTTTATTTAATGTATAATGAAAAAAATAACAAAATTAAAATAATAAAAATATAATATAATACTATTAAAATTTATATATATATAATGAATTTTAAGTCATATGAAACTCCAGCTTCTAATAAGAGTTATTTAAAATTTTTGGTTTATGAGAAAAAAATTTTATAAGATTAATTTTAAAACTTTAAATTCTAATTATTTCTTTTTTTTATTAACTTTCATTAATAAAAGAATATCAATAAATACATATTATTCTTATTTTTTAACATGAACGATCTATATTAATAGCAATCATAAAGTATATTTATAAAAAAAGTTACACAATCACAATTATATAATAAAAAGAATATAATTATAAATATAAATATATAATAATATAAAAATAATAAATTAAAAATATAAATATTTTATATACTAATTCATGCTGATAACGTGTTGTAAATACTAGTTCAGAATATAATAAAAGAGAGTTGAAATTATAATTAAATTAATAAAAATAAACACATAATTAGAGATACAAGTCTCTTTCTTTTTCTCTTCTTCTCAACCCTATTAATAATATAAAATAAATAAACAAGCATTTATTTATAAATTTATAAAACTGTTTTACCGAGTTAGTTTTTAGAAAAAGAGTTATTTTTTAAGATAAATTTTACAAAATCTTTTTTATAAAGACTTTTAAAAAAAGTTATTAATTAAATAAAATAGCAAAAGTCATATTTATAAAATATTTATATTCATATTTTAGACTTTTTATATGTTAACCTTAGTTTTACGTGCTTTTGACTTTTACATTGACAGTTCACGTTTAAAATTTTTATCAACTCTAATCCCACAGTCAATGTAACGAGTCTAAACATACGTACGTGTCTCCATTGTTTTTTTTCTCAATGTTAATCTTTTTGAGAGAGTAGTTTAAAGCCTTCTTTAGGAAAATATTAATTAAGTAGCTTGCATTCTCCAAATAGTTAACCAATAAAATTTCTTAAACCAATATTAAAAATTCAAAATTTTAATCTCACTGATACTAAAATTAAAATTATTCATATTTATATAATTCATGTACGTGTAATAGAAAAAAAATAATAATATATTCTCCAAATTTTTCTGACTTTACTAAAAATACTTTTAACTAAATACTATATTATAATTAAAACAAATAGTTATTGATTTTCATCATTAAATACATTTTTCACAATGTTAGCTCTCAGCCATCCTCAAATGACATCATTTAGGATGTCATAATTTTAACACCACTATCCTGTAGTAATGAAATCATCATAAAATTATGAATAAATTAAATAAATCATATTTATGTCTAAGTAAGTTAACTGAGTTTAATCTTGTATTGACTTAAAATTTTGTTATATTATACACAAAATACCACCCATATCTGCCTCTTGCGAGAGTCTATTTTTACAATCCCCTAAAAGCAAGCATAATGGCACCCAGTAGGCATCACAAAGAATAGATTATACCTTCCAAATCCTATTATGAAATTTCAGTTCTTCATATTCCACAGCAGATGATCGTTAATTGACACAGAGTCAATCCCAAAATCTCAAGACCAGTTGGTTTTGGTACTTCAATGAACAAGGTCCAACCACCGATGCCAAATACAAAACAATTAGATTCCTTGATGATTATAGTCATCAGTCATGTTTAATATAGTTAAGGTCTACTTATTTTTAAAACAATGTTATAAAAGATGTTTAATAATATAATTTTTGGCGAATTTTATAAATATTTTAATTTAATTTCTATTTCAGAGTATTTGTGAAACAAAAGCAGTTACGTGACTAACGTACTTTCAATATTAAACGTATTCTTAACCTCTACTTTCAAAGCTAAACCTTAAGAATGTGTTTGGGTAGAGTGTAAAGGAGAAAAAGGAAGAAATCGACGGAGAAATTACGATTTTATTATTTTTTTAAAAAAATAATTGAAAATAAAAGTTTTTTAGAAAGCCCCATTCTCCAGTTATTAGAATTCCTATCGTTTGTTGTAACAAGTTTTCAATACTGCTTTTAAATATTGTCTAATAACTCAAATATTTTTTTGTCTCATCAAAATATTATTTATTTATGTATTTAAATAATAAAAATAATAAATAATATTTTTTAAAAAATTAAAAATAACTAAAAAAATATTTTCAATAGTTAAAACTCGAGCTATCATATTCTTTAAACATTTTTTAAATTGTATGTCATTAAAATTTTTAAAATACGTATTAATTAAAAATATAGGGAATATTTTTAAATACATCTAAAACTATTCGTCCATTTTTTCAAATTTTAGGACTGTATCTCAAGTGCTATTAAATTGCAGGGGTTATGTGTCTTTTTCTTAAATGATCTACGTCAAATTATCTTCTCTCATTTATGATTTTTTTTTTAAATAAAATAAATGCAGTCAAATGAAATGATACCACGTGTACAAATGCTAATTATCTGAAGAAAAATATTGCATCTTGAGGCTAAAATAATATCGAGGGAAGATTTTTTCTAATTTTTTCTACAATAATATATAAATATAATTTACTTTGAATTATACCCTTTATTCATATTTTTTTTAAAAAAATTATAATCTATAAATAAATTTAATTTTAAAAGAAAAATTTGTATCTAATCATTTATTTTAGAAAAAAACAAAATAAATTATAAATAAAAAATATTTTTGTCCAAAATAAATATATTGAATTGCTTTCCCCTTACTATTCCACATTCAACCAACTAAAGTAATTTTATTCCTTTCCTTATTCCTCTTTATTTTTCTTTCTTTTCGTCTTTCCTTCTCTTTCCATTATTCAAACCAAAAACACCCTAAAAATCTTGAAGCTTTGATAACTAGACCTTTGTATAGATTTAAAATCACGGTATAAAAACTTTCAATTATAAGACAAAAACAAGATATAGAGCTATCAACAAAGAAAGGAAGTAACAAGAGATTATTCTTAGGATGCACTTGGTATAGTGATAATTTTGTTAAGACTTTAAAAGCAAAGGTAAAATATATTTTGTGACACCAACTTTTAGTAGAGTTCACACACTTTTACATCAACATTTGATATTTAAAGTTTTCACCCATTAGCAGCTGTGGCATAAAAAAGCCAGGAAATCATCCTACAGTATGATACCAAAGGGACCCTTAGTCAACCAATGATCTGGCAGGTGAGTTTTACTAGAGAACTAGGTGAGTTGAGCTAAGGCACAGATCTTATTGGCTGAGTAAGCGGGCACACCAATGCAACAAAAGAGGAAAACAAAGAGTTTAAATTCTCAAGGAAACAACTTTTAATTTTTGTACAGCCATTCACTCACAAAATCAGCAATCATGTCTAACATCAAAAAACTTGGAATGCTAAACATTTAAGCTCAACAAGTCTCAACTACATAAATGATGTCATTTGTTTCTTTTAGCTAATATCAAAACATCTTCACCAAATTTTATTATCAGGAGCAGCCGACACTTACTCATTACCTCTCTATGTAAGAAAAACAATCAATGATACTCAAAGATTCAATGCTTAGTAGCTCTGTCTCATTCATTGGCAGCCGCATTCTCAGAAGTAGCACTTCCTCCTTCTACATAAAAGAGAGAGAAAAGAAAGGTAAGCTAGCTTTTACCTTTCTGAAAAAATAGATTGCACGTGAAAACAAGTGAACCATTGATAAGGTAATACCTTCACTGTCTGACGGAGCACAAGGAGACTTCCGATATCGTGTTTGCTGTTGTGTAGGCTGAAATACAACAAGAATAGAGCATTAAGCCACCAGATAATCAATGCAAGTGTTAATCCACTTGCGCCCTTGAATGAGAGACAAGATTTGTGAAAAATAAAAACAAAAAACAAAAAACAAAAAAATCTCATTATAGATCATGAGGATATGGAGTCTCCCCTTAAATCTGAATCATGCAACATATTCATAATATTTTAACATTATCAACAAAAGCCCCAAAATAAAGGAAAATTGGAACCTTCTGACCCTGAAATGGAACATATTTAATTGGAAGAGAATGGATTTATGTAAGCTAATCAATTTATCTTGTTTACACTACTAAGGATTTTGGATATATCAACCTAAAATACAATACAGATTCCATAAAAACCAGCCCTTATTATATGTCTTAAACAGACCTAATTTTTGGTTCTATTGAATATGCTCGGTGTGATGTGCAAGCTTAAATATGTTACCTATGTGTGATGCAATAGAAAGCACCATTAAACAAGATGGTTTGAGATATTCATTGTATACAGCGCATTTTATTTATTGCTACAGTGAGAGACAGAGCCTTTTAAATGTTAACACCTGAATTCCAAACAAGACAAGATCCTTCCCCATTTTGAGTCACTAGTTCAATGCCAAATTATCTTAACGCCCTCGTTGTTACTTCAACAAGTAAGAACAATGTTAGAAGAAACTAAAGAAAGGTGGTGCAACCAGATGTACACAGTGCATACAGTGAAAAACACAACAAATCTAAAAGATCAACTTAAAGACTTTAAAATTCTACAATAAGTAAGATTAAGAAGACTAAAGAAAGGGGGTGCAACCAGATGTACACAGTGCAGACAGTGGAAAACACAAACAAATCTAAAAGATAAACATAAAAACTTGAAAATTCTATGATAAATAAGATTATGAAGAATCAACAGAAGGCTACAGGACTCTTCAAAAGCTCAATTTAATCACAAAACTGACTTTTCCTTGCTTCCAAAGGCCCTCCATTATTGTCCAACTAAATTTGATAGAACATTTAACTCTAGTAACTCAATTGGAACTTAGGCACAAAAATACTTTAAGTTGTTTCAAGCACCACATCAATTCCTTCCACAACCACCCATGCGCACTTACTTTTTTCTCACGCGAAATGAATAGTCTTTCAATTTAACACTTCGCCCTTGCTGTCACTAGTTGATTCAAGAGGTGTTCTTATCATTAAATGTGAATCTCAAACAATCACCTGCATAATCTTACCTCCTATTGCTCCTACAAAACAACATATCTTTGGAGTTAGCTATTAGGTCCTCCCACCACTTAACTCGTCGCCAGTCTTTTTAGAAGCGTTCAAAAATATACAAATTTCCTTAGTTCTTTGTCTGTTAGATGCAGTCATATGCCACAAGAATTATAAATCACATCTGTTTTCCGTTAAATCTCAATTCTAACTTACATCTAAAGCTTGCATAATACTAATTACTTCCTAGATATTATATAATATCATATAACAATAAATTTTTAGGACAATAACTGGAATTAGCATCACCAAGGTAAAGCTGTGATGGAATGGGCGACTTGTTTGATAAAGATAACCACTACTCACCAACCAACTATCCCTATAAAATCCAGTCTTGCAGCATGCGTCCAGAGAAGTAACTAAAATAATCAAATAAAAAATTCAAGTACCCACTTGGTCAAGAATCCATCGTGTGTATTTGAAGAAATTATAAAACTAATACCTGCAATTTGGGCCGAAGGCCTTCCAATGGTCCTTTTGGCTTCTCGACACCTTGCTGCATCATTAAAGTTGATTGGAGTATATTAGCCAACTAACTTATGCATGTTCTCTAGTTTCATCAAGCTAAAATATGAAGAAAGTGAAGAACCAACTCAAAGTACCTTTCCAAGCGCCCAATCAGCAGAGTCGAAGTAAGCACGCTCATGGTCCTGACATCAAATAAATCTTTAGTTAGCAAAGGCACAATCCTTCTTATCTCCGAAACTATGAAAAAGTAAATTCATGATCAGAGATCACCTTAGAAATGAGAGGAGGTTTCTTGGGCACGATCCCACCATATTTCTTCTTTATAACTGCCTCCTATAAAAAATAAAAAATAAAAATGATGCAGTTATAAGGACTTTAGAATAAAAAAAATCTGTGACCATTCAGTTTCAGGGCTTGAATTCAATGAAGTGTGTGAAGTTGGAGACATAAACCTCATCAGCAGACGATGGCATGGGTTTCTGAGGCTCCTCCTGGGCATTTCGATCTACCATTTCTTGCTCTTTCACATCCTCCATGCTTGACACAATGTCCTAACACCACCCAACAATAATGCTGCTGCAAAAGCAAACCAGTTCATATAAAATTTTCAGTAAAATCATGAAATGGCACGAATTTGCTATAATCATATCGTTCGATGATTTGTAAACAATCAAGATGAACAGTGATGTATAAATAAGAGATCAAACTTAAGTATAAGGAAATAATCAACAAGAAGCTGCCACACAAGCATTCGTAATTTTTAGTGAATACACCTCCTCAACATATTATAGATGTCAATGGACTTGCAAATACATTAAAACTATTAGATAGAGGAATGAAATTTAAGAAAGAAAGTACTTCAGAAGATTTAAGTAGATGTGACAGAAAAGTTAGCCCACACTCTCCAGAATGGAAACACGGGTCTTCTTAAGTCTTTCCTCCTCAGTGTACAAGAAGGAAAGAGACAGAAAACAGAGAACAACTGAGCCTTACGGGCCAAAATCTCTGATAAATGGAAGAATCCTGTGACTTGTATTGTTAGAAGCATCTTGTATCAGTGTGTATATCAAATTCTAGAGTGTCAAAAGAGAAGGCAAGTTCTAGAGGGTCAAAAGAAAAGGCAGCATCATTACGTTCAACAAATTCAAATGACTCGTCAATTGAACCATGTTCAAATCTCATTCGTCGTGTAGAATTGAATAACATTCAGTAGTCCAAAAATCATCAATTTGAAAGCTAATTCAAAATCTCCTAGTCTTTCAGTCTAATAGAGAATAATACGGTTCTTTCAACGACAGCACCTAAAACCAGTTTTTATTAAGACACTCGTCAATTGCTTTTTCAGAAAAATACTCCAAGTGCTTTCATGAGTTAAAAAGCTTTGTTTAACAAAGCATCTTTCAAGTGTATCTCCACCTTTTTTTTAATTTCAAAAAAACATTTTACTCTATTGAGCCGAAACTAGCAATAAACATTGGTACTTTTAACTGTTTGAAATAACTTTTCATGGGACCAAAAGCCAGCTATATTCAATCATACTTTTGACTGTTTGAAATAACTTTCCATGGGACCAAAAGCCAGCTATATTCAATCATTCATTGATGGTTATCTGTCATCAACAACATTAATTTACTTATCTCACACATATATTACTTCAGTATTTACAAACCCAGAACAATTTAAAGCTCATTAAAATACAAGGATCTATTTTCGACAAATTCTGAAACAATTAAACCCTATAACTAATAAAAAGTAAATCAAAATGAAATTATTTCAAGATAAACCTGCCCCATTTAAATATTCTCTTGCTTCAAAAGATGAATTAGGGCGTGCTATACCAGGCGCACTCATCATCACCATCACCATCAAAGC
>JAWDEX010000022.1:3961898-3973620 GCA_035221805.1 Trichilia hirta
TCATATGAAATAAACATCCAGAATCCAAGAATCTATCAAACTGCCAAAGCACATCAACACAGATAATATATCTTCATCACTGTCTGCTGATTAATTATTAGCAACATTGTCAGAATTAGAAACCTTACTTTCTTTTATTTTTCTGCTAACCACTTTTTATACACCGAACAATCTTGTTTCATATGCCCTTACTTATAACATTTGAAATATTCAACTTTCTTCTTTGCCTTTGATCCTTCTTTTTGTTTTAAATTTATCCTTATTCTTCTTCCCTCTACCCTCTTTGCTATCAGCCTTTCACCCTAAGGTCCATCATCAATTTGCTACTTTCTTTTATCATACTTTAAAAAAGCGTCAATAGGATTCTCTAATTTTAGAGTTTCCTTTCCCCAAAGTAGAGTGGTCACCATGTGGTAGTAGGAATCTAGAAGTGAAAAGAGAAGAATAAGAGATTTATCCTCCTTAAATAGTTTATATCTACCCTAAGCAAATCCCCAATCAACTTATTGAACTAATCAATATAATAGCTTAAGTCTGAACCCTCTGTCATTCTCATCCTATATAGCTTTTGTTTCTGATATAACTTATTTGTTAAGGATTTTGGAATGTACCATGATTCTAATTTCTCCCAAAGAGTCTTCGAATCCATCTCTTTCCTGACATGAGACATAACCTCATCCGCAAGGCAACTACAAATAGTACTAACAGCCTTTTTCTTCATCATCCCCCAATCGTCATCTGTAATTTTCTCTAGCTTGATCTCCTTTCCTAACAAGACTTTTGACAGTCTCTACTACACTAGAAGATCCTTAACCCTTCTCTACTATAACTTGAGGTTTTGATTTCGACCATTGAACTTCTCCACATTGAATCGCACAAAAGATGAAGTGCTTGCCATTGTAACTTAGCTCTGATACTAGTTGTTACGCAATATAATGAAAAATAATGGCAAAATTAATCAAATATACAAAAATACTAGAGATTTACGTGGATTGGCAGTTTACCTATGGCTATGGGCTTGCGGCTATTTCTTCTATTCACTTGTAAATTAGGTTATAATACATTATATTTATATTAAAATCCTACTTACAAAAAATTTTTAAAATTGCTCATTTACCATACCGTAGGAAGCTTTGCCCCCCCACCCCCGTACCCCCTCAACTATTAATCGACTCTCACATAAAGCATTAGCTCAAAGGCAAGGTCAATAGTGAACCATACTATGCTCCATCCACTCTCACTTGCCCCGCCTATTTATCACAATGATACCTACATATTCGAACCCTTTAAGAAATATGAGCCAATCCAATAGATCCTTCCTAGCCACTCTTTACAGCACTTGTTTCAGCTTCTGGTCCTTCATAACACAAAGATTATGATAAAATTCAACAAAGAAATCATTATCAATTGTCAGTTTTGAAATACTAGACAAATTCTCTTGGATTGAATAGAAACAAAGCATATTTTTTAGCTCTAAAGGTTTAGAGTTTTTAGAGTAGAGTAAACTACTTTTTATATGAGTAATAGCAAGTCTTTCATCATTTTCAGCAGTAAGAACTTGCTTACCTGTGTATGCACTCTTGTTGTTGAGGTTACATGAATCATTGGTTATTTGGTTGGTTACTCCACTATCCAGGTACCATCCTTCTTCACTGTTGTGTTCCTAAGATGCAACAAATGTCAAGATCAGTCCCTAATTGTTGGGATTTTTGGGACTGAAGTCTTCTTCAATGTCTTACCAACAATCTAGAGCCATATAGCCTGTTTTGCTACAGATTTTACAAGTGGGCTTTTAGTGATTTCTCTGAGTTCTTCCTAACAAGTTTTCTCCGGTTTCGGCTTCTCCCAAAAGGGTTATTTGATGCCAAGTTGGCTTTAATGTTCACATTTCCAAGAAGGTCATCTCGTTCCAAGCTGTTCTAAAATACCAGTAGTTGGGCATAAATATCTTCCCCGTTCATTGTATGCATATTATCAGTGATGTTGACATATATTGGATTGTATTCAACCCTCAGTCTTTGTAGGATTGCTTGAATCAAGTCCTCATACTTTTGAGACTTTCCTAAGATGGTAAGTTGGTCAGCCATCCCTCTGATTTTGGTGTTGTATTCTGTGATCGAGAGATTTCCCTTATTCACAAATTGAATGGTTCTTCAGTTGTACGACTTCAGAATTTGATTGAGAAGAATATATCTTACAAACAACATCTCACAGTTCTTTAGAGGTCGAGCAGCTTGTGAATGGGATAACCGCTGCATCACTGATTGTGTTGAGAAGGTAACTCAACAGCTGTTGATCTTGTCTTCTCCAAACCAAGAATGCTGAGTTGTTTGAGACCATTTCACTTTGGCTCTCATCGGTTGACTTTGTGTATCTCTCAGGCATCTTCCTTGTGTCATCAATGTAGCCCTCAAGGTCTTTTCCTTGAACAGTAAGCAGCACCAATGCTTTCCAAATGAGAGAGTTATTTCTGACAAGCTTCAAAGGTTCTTAGAAACTTAGTGTGCTCTGGAATGTTGTGTTGAGGTTGGTGGTCACAATGTTGGAGATGTTTTCTGTTGAGCTTGAAGAGAAAGCTTGGCTTGCCATGATGTAAATCTGCTATGATACCAAGTTTAGATTTGCCCCAATCTTGATGATTAAAGCCTTTTTATATATGAATCAAGTAGAGTTTCTTACATTTACATTGACAGTGGCCACCTCATTTATCGAAGCATAACAAAAAGACAAAAAATTAGCAAAAAGCACGAACAAGTTTTTTTCTGCTTAACGATTGACCGTCATTACAAACTCGGTAAACCAAAATTTACATCTATTTCGTTCCATTCTTCAGCTTCAGTTTCGGTCGACCTAATCGATCTATTTGGTCGGCCGAATCCTGTAAGCATTCTATTTCTTTTCCAAACAAGTTTCAGTCGATCGGAAAACCGACAGAATCTTTTACTTTCCAGCCCAATTCCTCAACTTTCGCAACAAAAAAAAATTAGCACAAATAGCAATTGTGTTGAATTTGTACTATCTATTTAATAACTGCATCATATCCATGCTTAAATTCTTTAACCTATCAATTCAATTAAAACACAGATAATTAAATGAATAATTTTATGATAATAATTCATTTTTGACACTAATCCATTTAAGTCCCCGTTTAATAACATTATATTATATTATATTTTATTTTATTTTGATGTTCTACTAAGTTTAAATAAATTTAATTTATATTATTTGTTCATTATTGATGTACATCAATTTTCATTATTTTTAATTATTTTGTAGTGATAATATATCCACTTTAGCTATTAAATTAAATTTTATATTAAAATTAAATGAATCAAATTTATTTAAACGAACTAGTAGTGTTTATCTTGTCATATCATACCTTAATAAGAGATATGGCCTATTAATTAATAATTAATCTATATAAACAAATTGTGTTGTGCAATTAAATGGAAGGTTCATATCCAAGTCTATAATTCTGACACAATAAAGAATGATAATCGTATCCGTATTGCCTTAAAATTTTGTTATACGTGCTTAACGCATGACATGATAACACAAAATATTGCCTCTTGCGAGAGTGCTTTTTTCCAAAATGAATATTGTTGATCCGTCCCCTAAAAGCAAGCATAATGTCACCCCGTAGGCATCACCAAAATCACCATCAAGAAGAGATTAGACCTTCAAAATCCTATTATGAAACATCAAGTCTTCATATTCCACAGCAAAAGTTCGTTAAATGACATTAGTCAATCCCGATTTCTCAAGATCGGTTGGTTTTGGAACTTATATGAACAAGGTACAGCTACCTATACCAAATAAAAAACCATAAATTTCTCGATAGCCTCTCATTTTAGTGCTAAACCTTGAAAATCATGATGCTTCAATAACTAGATCTTTGTATAGATTTAAAGTCAAGGTACGAAAGATTTCATGTATGACAAAAAAACAAGATAGAGCTATCTACAACAAAAGGACGTAACAATAGTTTATTCTTAGTATTCGTTTGGCACTGTGGCCATTCTGCTGTGCTTTAAAAACGAAGCTAAAAAAAGGTTTGGTAACAACAAATTTTAATAGGGTCCGCACATTTTTACACTGAAATCATATTTAGGAATTTCACCCAATACCAAATGGACCATTAGTCAACCAATGAGCTGGTAAGTGGGTTTTACTAGAGAACTACATTAGTCAAGAGCTAAGGCACTGATCTTATTGGCCGAGTAACTGGGCACACCAACGCAACAAAAGAGAGAAACAAAGATTTTAAATTCTCAAGAAAAGAAAAGAAACAACTTAAAATTTTTGTAAAGCAATCACTCACAAAATCAGCAATCATGTCTAAAATTGAAAAACTTGGAATGCTAAACATTTAAGCTCCAACAAGTCTCAGCTACATAAATGATGCAGTTTGTTTCTTTTAGCTAATATCAAAACATCTTCACCAAATTTATTATCAGGAACAGCCGACACACTTACTCATTACCTCTCTAGGTATCAGAATAATGATCAATGATTCTCAAAGATTCAATGCTTAGTAGCTGTGGCTCACTCGTTGGCTGCCACATCTTCAGAAGTAGCACTTCCTCCATCTACATAAAAAGTAGGAAAAAAAAGGAGAGTTTTTTCTTTTACTTTCTCAAAAATAAAACAATGAAAAAAGAGTATTCAACATTAGAACTAGCTTGCATGTGAAAACAAGTGAAACATTAATGAGCAATACCTTCACCATCTGACGGAGCATAAGGAGACTTCCGATATCGTGTTTGCTGTTGCGTAGGCTGAAATACAACAAAAATATAGCATTAAGCCACTAAGATAATCAATGCAAGTGAAAAGCCACTTGTGCATTATATGATAGAAAAAGTCTGTGAAAAATAAAATTAAAAAATAAGTGTATCAAAAAAACAAGTATAAAAAGACAAAAAATGCACATTATAGTACACGAGGACATGGAGTCTCCCCTTAATTCTGATTATGCAACGTGTTCGTAATGGTTTTCAACATCATCAACAGAAGCCTCAAAACCAAGGAAACTTGGAACCTTATGATCGTGAAATTGAGCATAATTAATTGGACGAGAATGGATTTATGTAAACTGACTGATTTATCTTGTTTACAAAACCCCCATCCAAAATATAATACAGACTCGATAGAAACGGACCCATATTATATGGCTCTTAAACTGCCCTATTTTTGGTTCTAACAACCCAAAGAATATGCTCAACGCAACTTGCAAGCTTAAATATTTTACTTATGTGTGATGTAATAAAATGCACCATTAAACTAGATGGTTTGAGAAATTCATTGTATACAGTGCAATTTCTTTTATTGTTACAATGAGAGAAAGACTTTAAAAATTTTAGCAACTGAATTCCAAACAACAAGACAAGATCCTTCCCATTTAAATCATCCAGTTCAATGCCAAATGGGATCTTTCCACTTAACTCATCACCCATTCTTTCTAAAAGCATTCAGAAATATACGAATTTCCTCAGTTCTTTGCCTGTTTGGTGCAGTCATGTGCTAAAAGAGTTATAAATCAGATCTGTTTTCCATTAGCCACAAATCTAACTTACATCTAAAGCTTGCATAATACTAATTACTCAAAACGGAAAATAACTGGAATTAGCAGCACCGACCTATTCGCAACATGCTTAATTATATTCACATTAAATTACAGAATAATAGCAGTGACTGAGTGGGAGGGTTCTTTGATAAAAATAACATTGCTCACCACCTGTCTATCCCCATAAAATACAGTCTAGCAGCATGCATCCAATGAAATAACAAGCCCAATAAAATAAAAATTTGAGTACCTACTTGGAGAAGGTCAAGAATGTATCATGAGTATTTGAATTAAATATAAAATTAATACCTGCAATTTGGGCCGAAGGGCTTCTAGTGGTCCTTTTGGCTTCTCAACACCTTGCTGCATCATTCAAATGTATTGGAGGATATCAGCCAACTAACTTAGCATGTTCTCTAGTGTCATCAAGCTAAAAAATGAAGGTGCAGAACCAACTCAAAGTACCTTTCCAAGCGCCCAATCAGCAGAGTCAAAGTAAGCACGCTCATGGTCCTGACATCAAGTTAAATCTTTAGTTAGCAAAGGTGCAATCCTGCATATCTCTGAAACTATGGAAAAGTAAGTTCTTCACAGCTCACCTTGGAAATAAGTGGTGGTTTCTTGGGGACAATTCCTCCATATTTCTTCTTTATGGCTGCCTCCTATAAAACCAAAAGAAAAGAAAGAAAATGATGCAATAATAAGTACCTTGGTATGAAAAAATATGTGAGCATTCAGTTTCAGATCCTGAATTAAATCAAATGTGTAAAGTAGAGACATAAACCTCATCAGCAGATGATGGCATGGGTTTCCGAGGGTCCTCCAGGGCATTTACGTCTACCATTTCTTGCTCTTTCACATCCTCCATGCTTGACGTAGTGTCCTAACACTACCCAACAGTAAAGCAACTGCAATAGCAAACCAGATGTTCACATAAAATTTTCAGCAAAATCATGAAACTGCAAGTATGTGCCATAATCACACAGTTTAATGATTTTTAAACAATCAACATGACCAGTAATGCATAAATAAGATATAAAACTAAGTATAACATGAGGAAATAATCAACAAGAAGCTACCACACAAGCATCCAAAACTTTTGGTGAATACAAACACTATAATATATTATATGAGACAGCGGATGAAATTCCAAAAAGAAAATACTTCAGAAGATTTAAGTAGATATGACAGAAAATTTAGCCAACCGTTTCCAGAACAGAAACACAGGTCTTCTAAAATCTTTCCTCAATGTAAAAATGGGAAAGAGACATTACAGAGCCTTACAGACCAAAAGCCTCAGCTTTAATCTATGATAAATGGAAGAATCCAATGACTTGTATTGTTAGAAGGATCTTGTATTATAGTGTGCATTATGCCCCAGAAAGTCAAAAAATTCAAATGACTACGCAATTGAACCATTTTTCAAATCTCACTCTTATAGAATTGAACACTCAACTGAACATTCGATGGTCCAAAAATCATCAATTTGAAAGTCAAGTCAAAAACTCCTAGACTTTCAGTCTAATAGAGAATAATACGATGCTTCCAACAAAGGCACCTAAAACCAACTTTTTATTAAGACGCTTATCAACTGCTTTTTCAGAAAATACTCCAAGTTCTCTAATGAGTCAAAAAGCTTTTCTAAGGAAACCACCTTTCAAGTATATCTCCACTTTTTTTCTAATTTTAAAAAACCATTTACTCTTCTGAGCAAAAACTAACAACAAACATGAGTACGTTCAACTTTCTGAAAGACCTTTTCATGGGGACAAAAGGTAGATATATTCCATCATTCATTATTGGTTTTCTGTCGTCAACAACATTCAATTTACTTATCTACACATATAGTCCATCAACAAATACAAACCCAGAACAATTTAAGCCTCAATAAAATACAAGACCCTATATTCAACAAATTCTGCAACAACTAAACCCTATAACTAATAAAAAGAAAATAAAAAGAAAAACATTTTAAGATAAACCTGCCCCATTTCAACTGACTCGCTTCACAATCAGAATAAATAAGAATGCGAACAATCTCCAACAATAAAATTAATAAAAATAAGGCCAACATTGGAAAAACACAGCTTCTTATAAATTAAATCCTTAAATGAAGATTGAATCACAGAGAAACATAGACCAAAAAAATAATTAACTAATTTCTAGAGAAGAAAAAAAAGGGAGATCCAACAAAAATATACTAATAAATTAATTATAACGAAAAGCAAAATCGTAATTACCAAGCAGAATCTAAGCTCCACGAAAGCCTGTGTTTGAATTTTGTTCGAGTTCGAATCAAGAGAAAATGCAACGGAGAAGGCGAGTGAAGGTTAACTAATCGTTGAGATCTGGGGACAAGGATCATGCTATTTACCGTGGGTCCGATGCTGACGTGGTAGATCTAGGGGAAGCAAGTGGACCGAATTCTTACATGAATGGAATCATTGCATATTTATGTTCTTGTCTACCGCAACAGTGGTCAAACTATTTACCACTTTCAGAGAAAATAATTATTTTTAAATTAATTTAATATAATAATATTAATTAATAAATATATAAATTTAATATAATTAATAAAAACAATAATATATATTTTATGACCATTAATATCGTCACATTATATTATTAGTATTATCACATCAAATTATTTATATTATATATATAGATACATATGTGTGTGTTATTAAATTATTTTTGTTAAATAATACGAGATACCCAATATAAAAAATATTCTTATCAATTTATATTTTAAATTCGAAAATTTCTTTCTATTATTTATTTTTTAAAAAATAAAATTATTTGTTCACTCCTAATAATTTTAATTTTTAAATAATTTATTTAACTATCTAAAATGTAAAATTTAATGAAATAAACAGATACCCTTTTTATGGTGCTACTATTGTGCTCACAAATCTAGGTGAGTAATATAATACTTGCATTCTTTTATATATATAAATTATGGATATAAGCTAATGTCACAATATTATATTATTATTAAATTTATATTATAGTAAAATATTCATAAAATAATATTTTTAATTTATGAAAAATTATTATTTGAGAGATATAATTTATTTATTTATTATTAATAAATAAATAATTTAGTTTTATTAATAAAAAGTATTGTTGACTAAAAATAATATATATAATATTTTATATTAAGATACATGAGTATGACAAAAAGGAAAAACATGATTTAGCATTCAACACTTAACCAAACAAAAAAATATTTGATTCAATTACTTGCATATACTTTAGGATCAGCATTTACATATTTGGATTTTTACCATACTTTATTTTTGTTTTTCTAATAACTAGACTCTATATAAATTGCATCTCTTTATGAATAAGATATAAATAAAAGCACAAACGGCAAACACTCGCCTTGCTTCGAGATTTATTCTATCTTAAAAAAATAATAATAATAAGGGAAGCAGTGCTCGTATATCAAAGCACTACAAGACATCACATTTAAGTTTTTATAGTGCACAAAATACTTTTCAGGCAATTATTATCTCAATTTAAACTTTTAGGTCATTATTGCAATATAACCTACCTCTAGCACCGACACACAACCCACTAACAAATTAATCTCTTATTTTTTGATGCTTATACCTATAAAGATTAGGGAAGAATGCCACCCACCCCTATAAATTGGACATTCCTATATTAGAAGGGGGATCGAACACTTAACATTCTATCTCTCCATATCGTTATGTCGGTGTATCTTTTGTTTCATTCGAATTGTTCAATGAGAATGATTCACAAGATAATATCGCTACTCCCCTAAAATATTGAGCAACAACAAGAAATGAGAGGCATGAATCTCTCTAGTTGCCTGGTGAATTAAAAGGATACAAGAACAAACATGCAGAGGAGAACCAACAAATGCATGCCCTTATGCTAAGAAATAAGCAGTTGGAAAAGAAAGTAGCAAAGTTGAGGGAGCTACTTTGAGGTGGATGCAAAGGGAATAAGCCAAGCAGAACCACCATAATTTCTGAAGTAGGAGAAAGCCATATCATGTCCAAAAAAAGGCAAGAGCTGGCCCTTAGGCAGCAACTCCAACCTTAGTAAAGTCCCTAATTCACCATAACTCAAAGGAGAAAGCAAAATTTGCAGAACAAACAAAAGTCTTTGGAATAAAAACCCTAATGCTCCATTTTGAATATACTATTTTTAAGAGTCAAAGCAGTCAAACACTCCCTAAAAACCCGCTATCAATGCCAGGGGTAACACAGGATGTAAATGAACAACAATGGATCTAAAGTTCCAACTTAATAAATTGAGATCCCATGAATGAGCAATACGACAAGACCTAACTCAAAAAATTGATCTCTAAATCTTTAAGGCTTGTGTGTGTAAAGTACTTGAAAAAATTATAGCTGAGAGAAAAGTTAACCCTACTTTGAACTCTAAACATGACTCTTGCCCTAAGAGAAATACAAATTTAAAGAAGTGATGGAGTTAACTCTCTCCAAAAAGTTTAAGATACCACAATTAATTCTTACACAAAAAAGGGTTATACATTTTAACTAATTAAGGCAACAAATTTACCTTTTAGGCTTTATTTAGAATGCTACAAATGGTCTCTTACTTGCATCTAAAGCTTGCACGCACTGATTGTCAACAATGCTTCCAATTGAAACTAATAGAGATTTATGGTTTGTTATAGCTTTACCAAGCTATAACTTAATTTTTCTACATTTAGAAAACAAAGAAATAAACATTAGGAAGATAAGAAATTCTAGAAAACTAATTTTTAATTTCAAATCTTTCTTTTCTCTCTTTCTTTTCCTTTCTTTTTCTGTGAAAATTTTGTAAAAAACTTGAAAGAAGTTGGCCTTTTTTTCACTTTCACCTGTATATCACTAAGGATGAAGAAGAGAATGAAACACTTTCAATTACTCTTCATCTTTCACGTATGTCCCATTCATTTTCCATTTAATTGGTTCAAAAATATTTCATTTATCTTAAATAAAAATGAAAATTAAATGGACACTAGTCATATACATAAGGCATAAAACTTATTTTCGAATATGCATACTCTGACCAGAGATTTAACTCTCGTGAATGACATTCCTACCTAGGATCTCAAGCTTAAATATCTGAGTCAGTAGATTCCATTTTGATCATCACTTGTTATCATATGATAAGAATATATTACTAGCAAACTTCTTTCACCAAGCATGACTAGCTCGATATGATATATATAAGTGAACGATGTACCTCAGTATAAAAAGTAGCCGTGACATCTCAGATTAAAGGACTAATAGTACACTAGTATGACTATACCACACATCATTGTCTGTGAATAATTACCTATATGATTTATCACATTTAGTTATATTTAATAATTCTTTTACAAAAATAATACTCATATTTATACTCTTATCACATGAGACTCTTCACCTAACTATTAGCATCAAATACTAATTATTGGCAGTAACAAAATATACCAGTTATGTAATATGATCATTCCTAATAACATCGTCTTAACTAAAAACTTATTTAAATTTATTTAAATTATAGACTATATACTTATATTTATAACATATTATAAATAGAGTTTTAACACATAATATATCACAGAATCTTATTTACATTAATAATCATATTATAAACTAAAATAGCAACTAAATTAATGCAAAATAATATAAATAAAATTATATTTTATTAATTATAAATAAATTTATAAATAATTACAAGATTATATATACAATAAAGTAATGCTCCCAAACAATATGACATGATTAATTCTAAGGCGTATCTCCAATAAACACTAGAGTCAATCACTATAATATTCAATACTCATCTTTTAAAAATGATGATTCAGTTGTTATTATATCATCGACTTAGTTAATGGGTGTGTCATATTATCAGTTGATAGACTCTTCTATACGATCAGTTGTTTATCAGTTATAAACTCTTTGATTAAGTGATATTTTTACTAAATATGTTTAAACTTCTAGTGAAACATGAGTTTCTTTGCCTGTGTAATAGTTTTAGTATTGTTATAGTATAATGATAATAGATCGTGTATAGAAGGAACCACTCTGAGTTCACACACGAACTTATGAATCTAACAAGCCTATTTGTTAGCTTTAAAAATGGTGATATATTCAGCTGTTATAGTTTATTTGGGACTCTTTTAAC
>JAWDEX010000022.1:3973720-4111062 GCA_035221805.1 Trichilia hirta
TAAATAATTAATTAATTAATTTCTATAAAAACAAAAAAAAAAAAAAAAAAAAAAGGAGATCTAACTAAAATAAACTAATAAATTAATTCTAACGGAAAGCGAATTCGTAATTACCAGTCAGAATCTAAGCTCTGCGAAAGCTTGTGTTTGAACGTTCTTCAATTTCGAATGAAGAGAAAATGGAAAGGAGGAGACGGGTGATGGTTAAGTGATAGTTGAGATCTGGAGACACAGTATTTCTTGTGGGCCCGATGCTGACGTGGTAGATCTAGTGGGGGTAAGTGGACCTAATTCTTACATGAATGGAATCATGGAGCATCTATGTTCTTACCATGTCTACAATAAATTTGGTCAAGTATTTACCATTTTTGGAGAAATAATTTTTTTAACTACATTTTATTATTGGTTCCTTTAAACAAATAAATATTTATATATAAATGACACTACTAAATATACAAATTTTTTATTAAAAATATTATGTATAAATTAACTAATATGATAATATTATTTAATAAAAATATAAAATTAATACAATCATAAAAAAAAATAATATAATAATTAAATTATTATGCAATGGCAGTTTATGATTATATATATATATATATATATAAAGATTTTTAATTGTAAACATGTGAATGTTATTAAATTGTTTTCATCAAATAATATAAGATACCCAATTTAAGAGGATATTCTTATCAATATTGTACATTTTTAAATTTAAAAATTCTTTTCCATTATTTTTATTTTTAAAAAAATAATTTAAAATTATTTGTTCACTCCTATTAATTTTTAAACTTTTGAATAATTTATTTAACTATGTAAAATGTGAAATTTTAAGTATGAAATGAATAGGCATCTTCTTTTTTTTATTGGGGGGCGTACTGTCATACTCAAAAATTCTAGAGGAGTAATGTTATACTTGCATTTTGTTTTTTATATAAGTTATGAATATAAAATAATGTAATATTACAATAAAATTTTTATAAAATAATATTTTTAGTTTATAGCAAAATCTCGAGTTTTTTTATGTCTTAGATTTATTGCCATTATTTTAGATTTATTATTATTCTAGATATTTTATGTTTTACTGTATCTGTGTATTTTTATAAAAATGTTTATTAATTAAAATAATATATAATATGTTCTATTAAAATACATTTATCTAATTTCTTACGTGTGTTTTAGGATTAGCATTTATATCTCTTAATTTTGACCAAACTTGATTCTATTCCTATGATGACCAGCCCCGAAGAAAATCCATTTGCACAGAAGACTTTAGACAGGATTGTGACCAGCATGAAAAATATCAAATAAGCCCTATGAGTTTTTCATTTGTTTTTATGCACACATTCATAATTTTTTTCCATGATTTGGGAACTGTATAAAAACAAATGCAAAACTAAGGGGTCTATGTGATAGTTTCTATGTAAAATTGACAATTCTGTTGGTTTCGGTCAACAAACTCAGTCGAAATAGACTTTTGTAACTTTCTTTTTAATAAATGTATGAAAATTTTTAATTTTGAATAGTTTTAAACATTTAAATTTGATTTATTTATTTATTTTATTTAAAATTTGAATATAAGTATTTAGTTATTTATTTTTTAATATAAAAAATCTGAAAATTAATATTTTATTTTTATATTCTTATAAATTTATATGTAAAATAAATAATAAAATTTTGATTTTATTATAGTTGCTTATAGTATATAAAAATAAATATATATTTTTAATTCACAAGGCAGAATGATAAATTTAAATTAAAATAGAATAAAATGATAAAAATAATTATTATATTATTTTGTTATATCAATTTTTTTAGTTGTGTAACTTTTTAATAAAAGGGAAAATGTTATGTTTTTATTTAATTAAGGATGTACATAAATTAATTAGTTAAAGATACTTTTATAAATATATTGTATAAAGATTTTTTAATTTTATAGTATAAAAATTTTCAAATTTTTAAGATTCTTAAGATATTATTTTATTAAGTAAAAAGTGTTTTAAAAAGTTTATTAAATTAAAACTTAAATAGATAAATTCCCGCAATTAAACATTAAGACAAAAACAAACAAGCTCTTACTCATATAAATTACATGTCGTAATAAATAAAATATTATTAGCAACATTTCAATTTAAATATTTTAATTAAATTTTTACACTTTATTTGTCCATGGCATCTCGTTTAAAAGAAGAGAAAAAAAATTATATTGACCGATGAAATGAAAAAAATATTGTGTGAATATAAAAATGAACATCTCTTTCCTAATTAAAAAAGATTTGTAATAATTTATTCAATGAAAGTTTTATCTTTATATTAGTCAATTAACAGTATTAAATATTTTTTAAAAGTTCATAAATATTTGCTAAATATAATTAACAAAATAACAATATTAACAGACACAAATCAGCAAAATATCTTTCAGTTAAATGTTTTTAATATAGTAAATTTTTATGCGTGGTCTCCTTTGGTACTTAATTAGTTATTAATTTATATATTCATTATGTCCTAAAGAATTTTTTAAAGAAAATTATCTTATGCATTTAAGGACGTTATTGATTTAATATAATGAACAGTACTCAAGTCAAAGATTTTATTATTTCAACAAAATTATTCATTTACTAAGTTTTTTTTTTTTAATTTAGTATCATAATTTTATTATTTAATGTATTAATAACAACTTCATCCCTCAAATTACGATAAAATATTTCAGAACTCACTTTACTCCAAATTTTTATTTTCTTCCCCGCCATCCGATTTGTCAGAGGAATGCTCTGTAATCGCAATTTCGTTCTCGTTGTAAAGTTTCGAGAACGTTTTCATCACCGAATTCTGTAATTTCCAGTGTTTTAGTCTTCCACAAAACATAAAAGAAAATATAAAAATGGTAAAATTAAAAAAACAATACAAAAACACAAAAAAATAGTTTTAATTTCAAGCATCAGAAACGTAAAAAAAGGTTATGAGTTTATTCTAATTTTAATATTTTTGTATTTTACTTGGAGTATACCACCAAAAAACAAAATAAAAATTAATTATAAAATTAACAATTTTATCATTAAAATTAGTATCTCAACACAAAATTTTGAGTATGCCTATGTTAAATGAGACCAATCAATCCGTCAACATTAGTTTGACTATTTAATTCATTAAGTAATCAAACTAATATCAGTTAATTGATTAATCCTACTCACAACAACGAGGCGTATACAAACTCTTCTTGTATGGTAAATATGTTTACTAAAATAATTTTTTTAAAATATTAAGCTTTATAGTAAGATTACCTCCTAACTTGTATAATTAATATTAGATATGGTAATTTAAATTATTATACAATTATTCGACATAAATTTTAAAAAATTAAATAAATTTAAATTAAAAAATTTTAACATAAATAATAATCAAGTTAAAATCGTATTATATGATTAATAATTATTTTAAATTTATATTTAATCTTTTGAATTTATTTATTTATTTATGATACGATTAAAATACGATTAATTTAATAAATAATTAT
This sequence comes from Trichilia hirta, assembly GCA_035221805.1. NCBI lineage: Eukaryota > Viridiplantae > Streptophyta > Magnoliopsida > Sapindales > Meliaceae > Trichilia > Trichilia hirta. The sequence goes on from JAWDEX010000022.1 coordinate 3,977,238, forward strand.
ATTTAAATAAATAATTATTTAGGATAATAATTTTACTTATTTATATTTTAATATTTACTTTATATTTAAAAAATAATTAGTTAAATAAGTTAAATGTTATATTAATTTAAAAAATAAGTTGAATTAATTAAATTAAGTTAATAACCCTATCATATTATTTTATGTCACATATTTAATAAATAAATAACACAATTAATAAATAAATAACACAATTAATAAAAAAGTCATGTTCAAGTTAAAAATTTTTGATATAATTAATAAACGAATTATATTTTGATCCGTGCAAAAAAATTTATAAATTTATTGATAAGGTACAAATACCGCAAATTTATCCAAATAAGTTTTCCTAACTAATATCCTTTCCTAATTTGGGAATCCAAATACTTAATTAACCTAGGGTGTGCAGGAGCAATTTCAAATGTGTAATCAATGACTGATGACAATGATATATAGCAGAGGAAACAAATCTAAATCACGCATAGGTACTAACGTGCACGTATTATAAATTTATAAGTACAACTCCATGTTCGTTCGAATTAAAAAGAGGAGAATAATTTTAATTCCAAATAAATTGGTAGGGACAGAGTAAAATTTTTGTAGCATATTTCTTACCACATGTACAAATTATAAATTATAATTTGTATCAATCAATTGTTAATTAATTTTATTTTTATATTTATTACTTTCATATTATTGATTTACTTGTAAAAATTTTTACAATTTTATTAATCTTTTTTGTAATAATATAATTTGATTAATCTAGAGACTTGTTTCTCAAATAGATGAAAACAATTCAAATTTGAGAGAGATAGGTAATGATATTCCGATAATTAAAAAAAAAAAAAAATTCAAAAGCGCTAGGGAGTTCAATAATAGTATTCCAATTTTTTTTTTTAATTTTTAGAAAGAATAAAACAAATATGCATATAACATTTTTCTTTTATTAATTATAATTTTAAATGAAGGCAAATTAAGGTAAGAGATGGATAAACTCAATGATTAATGCTATTCATCTTAAAATGTATCCTAAATAACGTGATAAATAAGATGGTAAGTATTTATTAATATAGAATTTGTGCAATTTTCAAGTTACTTATTACATTTTTCAACTATTCAACGAATACATATCATATTATTTGACATGCATTTTAGAATTTAAATTTTGAGATGAATATTCAGATCCAAATATATTAGTTACAATTTTAAATTAAGGCAAGAGGTGGACAGATCCCGAATGTATTTTAACTTGAGCAAAATATATAGTTTAATATTTTACCTGCTCATAGTAGAACTCGAGTGTCCCTTACAAGAGTAAATGCCAAAAAGGGTGTCTGGCTTAATTAACAATAAACCATTTGACCGAGTCCTGGGAGTGCATAAAAAGTAGGGACAAAATCGGTGGCCGCCGGCCTTGGATATCTTAACAAACCCAAATCGAATTGAGCAAGTATTTGTCTTTAAAATGCAAAATTTAGTTGGACACATTTACTATGTCAATTTCAGTCAAGCTTAGATTTGGCGTGGATGCAAGCATAAATTCGGGGGATACCCGCCTATCTGGTCGATAAACTTTTTTATTTCTAATTAAAAACAAAAATCAAATAATAAAAATGAAACCCAAAACCTAAAATTTTTAATATTTTAATTTGTGATATATAACTTCAACTTATAATTTAATATATTTATTTTGTATAAAGTATTGTCTCGTTTATAATATGTTATTTTAATTTTATTATAATAGGTTCTGATGTTTTCAATCATAATTAAAATACTATTAAATATCTAATAATTAGTATCAAAGTATTTTATAGTCTCTATCTTGAATTTTATGAATTTTGAAAAAGTTAAGTTCTATATCCAAAATAATTTTTATTTATTTTAAATTTTTTGATATATTATGCTATTATATTATTTTAAAAATTATTTTAAAATTAATTTTTTGAGAATTTTGTCTTCTGAAACATAAAAAATGATGGTTAAAAAAAAAAAGAAAAAACAATTAAATCTTACAACAGAGTTTGTAATGGGTTGAGTCCGAATTAAGTTGACCAAGCTGAAGATTAAAGCCAACTAATGAACAACACGTCGTCTGTGTTCTTTGAATGAAAAAAAAAAAAAAAAAATGGTTTTGAATTATTACGGTACTGGGATTCAAATTTCAGCGTCCAAAATCTTCAAGCAAGCCCTTTACTCCAGGGCTATTTAATTTTTTTGTGCTCATATTTTTCAAAATTCTTATTTAAGATATTTTCAAGTTATATTTATGAATTAAATTAATTATATATAATTAATTTGAATAAATCAACTATAAATTCATTTTATATTATGTATGCAAAATTAATTATGTATATTTTTATTTTACAATACTTGAATTAATTATTTTATTTATTTAGTACGTATATTGAGTTATAATGCATAAATCATAAATGAGATATTTGTATGTATAAATTTTGTTTTATTATTGCATATAAAATTAAGTTAATCTATTAATTAATTTTTTTTTGATAATTAAATTATTAATCAAAATTCAGATAGAGCATTTACGATGTCTATACTCTTTATTTGATTAATTATATAATTAAACGAAATTAAAATGGAGCATTTAGGATGCCCACACTTTTTATTTGGTTAATTAATATTTTTATTAATTAAATAATTAGCAAGAATTGGGGTAAGATATCTAGCCTCTAGCTAATTAAAATTTAGTTAATCGAGATAAAATAGAATGTTTAGTACGCTTATTATGAATGAATTATTAAATTGCTTAAAATTTATTCAATTGATATAATTTTTATTATTTATTATTATTGATTATATTATTTATTATTGATTATTATTGATTATATTTAAAGTAATATATTTTATTAATAAATTATATATCAAACAAAAATTTTATTTAAATTTTTTTTTTTGAATAACGAAAAAATTTTTGTATTCAGTCATCATTGCGATATTCAGTTATACACGAGACTAAGCACTTATCTCTTGAGGTACGTGTCTGCAGATCACATGGCGCCCGTCCTATGTCAATGAAGACACATGTACAGGAACCACACACCAAGGGTACTAAGTATAAGATAAAATCCCGACTGTCCCTGACTCTTTCAAAGAATGCAATCCTGAGAATCGAATACGGAATAAGCGCTAAGCAACCATCACATCGTGTCCTACCATCAGGCTACACCCCTTGAGGCCAGATATTAATATTTAAGTGGCGCTCCTATGACCCACCAATTTTTTTAAGAGTTTTTTCATTGTGATTTTTTACGTTTATCAATTGAACACTATTAATAATAAATTAATAAAATTTAATATTGAGTGATCTATATAATTTTATTTAATTAACAAAAAGACATGACATCTTTAATTATATAAAATTATATATCAAATATTTTAGGAATACATTATGATATTAATTATAGTTAATTATACAAATACAAGAGATTTTATTCTACAAAAATTTTTATTATATTTTTATGATTAATTAAAATAAAATATTAAACTATATTTTTTAATTTACCACAGGAGTTAAGAAAAATAATATAATTTGATAATTTTATTATAAAGTTATATGTGAATCTAATTAAATTATAACTTTTACCTGCAAGAAAATTTTATGTTATAAGATTCATATTTTAAATATAATTTGTATTGACAAAAAAATGATCTCAATCTTGATTTATAAGCATATATTTTATATAATTATGCAACCTGTAAATTTTTCTAATACTAAATGTGATATTCTCAAATTAAGAAATGATAATTATAAAGTATGAAAGGAAAAAAATTATCTTTTACTTACAGTACATGGACATAGACTATGTTATTCAAAAAGATAAACCATTGATTACTTTATCGTGTACTTCAAGAGAATTCACTTTTATAAATAGTGGGAGCAATCTAATTATGTTATTGTAGTATTCATAAAGACTAATATTTTTGATAGTATTCATGGTTCAGTTGATCAGCATGAAAATGTTAGGGCATTACTAAAAATCATTTATAAGTAATTTGTATCTTTAAATCAAGTACTAAGTAGCACCTTAATCATAAAATTTTTATATCTAAAATTCACTATAATAAAGAGTGTACTTGAGTACATTATAAGAATAAGAGATATTACAACTCAATTAAAAACTCTTTAAATTGATATATTTAATAATTTTTTTGTGCACTATATATAATAAACACCCTCCCACATCATTATTAACGTTTTAAGATATCTTATAATACATATAAAAATAAATAGTCAATCTATAAACTTATGATAATGCGTGTTCAAGAGAGAGGGAGACTAATGATTGAATTGGGTGAAAGTGTATTTATGACAATGTGATGAAAGAATGAAAATAAGACTAAATATAAAAGGAAAGATAAAATGTCAATTCGGATTCAAGGCACTGAAATTAAAAAAGAATCAAAATATTTATTTTGTAAAAAGACACATAAAAAAAAATTACCTCAAGTTTTAGAAATAGCTTAAGAGTAAAGGTAATTTGACATCATTTATTTATTATAAATTTAATATAGTTGATGTTATTTATAACACATAATGGTTTGATTTTGATTCTATAATTCATATTTTAAATATCTTGTATAGTGTGAGAAACCAAAAAAAGTCAGTAAAAAGTAAATAATGTATTTATTTAGAGAATAAGATGCATTCATATGTAAAAATTATTGGGACATGCATTTTAAGTTTAAGCTATAGTTTTCAATTATATTTAGATTCTTAATTTTTTCAAAAATTTAATTTCAGTATTAAAACTTATATATATCAGATTTTTCTTCAGTTTATGTGAATCAATATTTAATTTATTTTTTAAATCTAAATTTGTTGAGAATAGTATATTATCTGATAGTTTTTTCTTTATTACTTTATAAAATAATACCACTTATAATACTATACATATTCATACTAGTATAAAACAATATTTTATAAATAAAGACTCTTATAAATTATAGCATTAGAGATTTAGTATCGGAGATTGAGACATATCTCTTTAAAAAAAATAAAAAGATTATTAAATAATAGAGTATTTATTACTTTAAATTTTACTAATTTTGACACTTTTATAGACTACATTAAGAAAAAGTAAATAACAAGTTCAAGAAATGTGCTAAAAGAAACTTTAACATATTACAGATTATATATAACATATTTGTTGTCTAGACATGAATGTAAATGATTTAAAATTCTTTATCTCTTTTATAAATAATTATTCATAATACATGTATTTCTACTTGCTTTATAATATGTATAAAATGTTAGACGCTTTTCAAATTTTTAAGGTTAGAGTAGAAAAAAAAATCAATAAATAAATTAAGATTATGAGATCAGTTAGAGGTAGAGAATTTTATGGTAGATATACTGATAATGAATAAATAATTAGTCCATTAGTGAAGTTTATTTGAAAAAAAGGGATTACTATCCAATATACTATACCTCATTCTCTATACTAGAATGGTGTGACGAGAAAAAAAAGATCAAACTTTAATAAACATGTTAAGGAATATGCATAGTCGCTTTATAAATTTCTCAATTTTTGTGGACTAAAACTCTTAAGACAGTAGTGTATGTATTAAATTAAGTTACAAGTAAGGCTGTCACAAATATGCTATTTGAATTATAAAAAAGTTGAAAATCGAGTTTGCAAGATATATATATTTAGAAATGTCTATCTGAAGTAAGAGTTGATAATACTCAAGAAAATAACTCAGATCTAAAGACCATTAGTGGTAGTTTATTGCATATGTTGAAAGATCTAAAAGACATATATTCTATTGTCCATCTCACGACACTAAGATTATGAAATTAAGAAATGCAAAATTTTTTTAAAATAACTTGATCAATAAGAATGATCGATTTGGGGACATTATTTTTAAAATAGATTACATTAATACACAATCTTTTTCTTTAAGTGATAAATTGATTAGCATTCACAATGCTTCTCAAAATTAAATGAGTGTTGGACAACTAATCATTAAAATTTCACGAGTAACTCATAATAATCCAATAAATCAAACTATTAAAAAAATATCAAAAATTATTAATTAATCAGTCGAACAACAAGTTTCTCATAAAAATATTGAAATAACCTTAAGAAGATCTACTAGAGTAAAGAAATTAATAATTTTTATTGATTATATTGTATATCTGTAAGAATTAAATTATAATATTAAAGTTGAAAATAATCTTGAAACACTTTTATAAGCCATGATTTGTAATAAATCAAATTAATAGTATGACGCCATGAAGGATAAGATGAATTTTATATCATATAATAGAGTTTAGAATCTTATTCAGTTATCAAATAGAGCAAAGGTTGTTGGATATAAATTAATTTTTAAAACAAAAAAGACTCATTGTGTAGTATTGAAAGATATAAAGCAAGATTTGTTGCTAACTAATTCACTTAAAGAAAAAATAAAGATTATAATGACACCGTTTTTTTGTATTTAAGAAAGATTTGCTTTATATTATTATTACTTTAATTGCATATTTTAACTTAAAATTTCAACAAATGGATGTGAAAATAGCCTTTTTTAATAGAGATTTAGAAGAAAAAAATTTATATAAAACAATTATAAGGTTTTTTTTGTAAAGAAGATGAGTATTTGGCATGCAAACTTAAGAAATTTATATACGAATTGAAAGAAGTCTCCTATTAATGGTATTTGAAATTTCATAATATCATTTCTTTTTTAACTTGGTAAAATGTATTAGAAATTAATGTATACAGTAAGAGTAAAATTTATTTTCTTATTTTATATGTGGATGATATTTTACTTACAACTAATGATAATAATTTATTATATAAGGTAAAATAACTTCTCTCTAAAAATTTTGGTATGAAATATGGGTAATGTATTCTATATCATTGGGATCGAAATATATAGAGACAAACTTCAAAAAATTTTAGTTTTATCTTAGAAAATCTATATAAATAAGATTTTAGAGAGATATTAGATAAATGATTATTCACCAAATGTAGTTCCTATTGTGAAGGGTGACAAGTTCAATTTGAACAAGTGTTCAATAAATAATTTTAAAAGGGAGCAAATGAACGCTATTTTATATGCTTTTATTGCAAAAAGTCTAATATATGTTTAGGTTTATACAAGGTTTAACATTACATTTGGTGTTGGGATGTTAGAAAGATATCATAGTATTCTAGTTATAAATCATTGAAAAACTATAAAGAAAGTAATGAGGTACTTTTAAGGGATCAAAGACTATATACTTATATACAATCAAATTAAAAATTCTAAAGTGACTAGCTACTCTAATATAGATTTTATCGAATATGATGATTTAATAAATTCAATATTTGAATTGCATCTTTTAAATTTTTATATTTATCAGTAGAATTGTATCCTTAAAGAGTGAAAAGCAAGCCTTAATTATTACTTTTACTATAAAAGTAGAGTTTGTGTCATATTTTGAACCTACTACGCATAGTGTATAGATGAAGAGTTTTAATTTTGGACTTAAAATATTGAATTCTATTATTAGTCATTAAGATTATATTGTGACAATTTAGCTGTAATTTTTATGGCTAAGAACATTAAAAGTAGTAATTGAAATAAATACATCGATATTAAGTATTTAGCGATAAAAAATGTATTAAAGAGAAAACAGTATTCATTGAACAAATTAATATTAAATTGCTGATTGTTGATCCTTTAACTAAAAGCATACCTCTATTGAAATTTAAGGATTAATTCATAGAATGGGACTTAATTCTTTTATACAATTTTATTGTAAAAGTGAATATTAAAGAAACTCTGTTTGTGATGCTTGCTCATATTTAATTTTTTTATGTGTATACATTTATTATAAGAAATATCATTAAGTTTAGATTTATAATAAGGTTTATTTATTATGATAAGTTGATAAGTGTTTAAAGAATATAGTTCATTATGATGTAAGGAAAATAATACTCAATTTTTAAATGATATATCGCCATTATTAATGTATTTTATTTCTTATTATAGTAAATAATGGAATATATGAATTGAGTGAGAGAATGTTAGAATGTGGAATGAAAGTTGTCTTGTGTTTTTGTTGTGAGATCAAATTCAATATTTGTTAATAATATTGTCCGCTTTAACTTAACTATTAGAATCTAACAATTTTGTTTTTAGTAATGGATTAATATGATGATTTTTTAAAAGGTCACCTATCTTGGTACTACTCTCGTCTAAGCACGGTTAACTGCGAAATTCTTAAAAATAAATTATCGTCTATCCTCAAAAGTTTCGTTGACATATTAGTTTTAACTTCACTTATGTATATCGTAAAATTTCTCTTTCATTCTGATATGGGACTCGTTGCTGCTCTTACAATCAACTTGAAACCTGTCAAAAGTCATTCCTTACTCAAACACTTTAGCCTTGATACCACTTTTCGCCGTTTAGAATTGGGATGTTACACTTATAGTTACTACCTATGTAATCTTGCAATTCGTTTCGAATAATTCCATGGCTATTAATTCCTATCAAATCGTCATTCACGTTTGTATACTTTTCATAACTTTTTAATGTAATAAGTTTATAAAAGAAAGTATTTGGGTACCTAAACTTTTTGATCTCATTCAAAAACTTATACCATCTAAGAAAGGTCGAAGAAGACTTAGAAGACTATTATTTGTAACTTCAAATTCAAAGAAATTCAAGTACCACAGGTATGATGTAAAACTTTTGTATTTTAAATTTTAGAGTATTCTAATACTTTAAGTTATCTTTAGAAAAATATTAAGTATCCAAAAATATTATTAAATTCAAAAAATTAATATAGATTATTGTATGCTATAATCTTTTCTATTTATCTATCTATCTAAATTATAATTAAAAAATATTTATTATATTATTTAGTTTTTTAAAGATTAAAATTTTTAATTCAATTGTTTTAGTTTTTTATTAATGAGTTTTATTTAAAAGAATTTAAATTTAATATTTTAATATTAAAAATTATTTTAAATTTTAATAAATATTACATAGCTATCAATACATATGGATATAAAAAAATTTATTAGAATACTACCCAAACTCAAAATTAATTTAAAAACTCAAATGTGATTTGGGAACAATGTGATTATGAATAGTATCCAAACTTAAGATCGAAATTGTCTTTCCTACATGTAAGAGTTTAAAAATAATGCAATTAATTTTTAATTATTCAACATGACACCTTCTTCTTTTATAGAAATTATTTAAAAATTAAATAAATTATATTTTATAGTTTAATTGGTATTATAGTTAGTGACTTTTAAACTATAATTGCGGTATGATGAAAATTGTTAATGTCAAATATTAATATAAAAGTATGTGAGCCTACTGAAAGTCAATGCTAAACACTATGTTCAATTTACTTTCAAAATACATTATACGATAAAAACTTCCCAATAATAAATGAATGCTCATATCATTAATATCTTTATCTAATAAATTTTATCAACATTCAAATCTTTTGAAAATCGATCAATGAAGATGATAATTATATTTTAACAATTCATAATTTTATTACAACGGTTTAATTTTAGACTCTTTCTTATTTCACAAGCAAATATAGATATGGTCTCGTGAAATTTGGGCTTAAATGGGCCAATGGCCGGGGCTAGATAAGCAATTGTGAGATTCCAATTTTATGCATTTTACAATATTATATACTAAATATCAATTTGTATTTTGAGCACACTGCATTTAGGGCATATTTAAAATTTGGATGTTGTAGATTCATAATTATTGTAAGTTTATACTATCATAGAATGAAAGTTAAATATTTTAAATATTAATTAAAAAATAAATCCTACTAAAAATTAGTATTATCAAAAAAATTTTAATTTTTTGCTTTAAATATTAAGTGAAAACTAACCATAGGCCATTAAAAAATGTGGCCATAAGTATGGTACAGGTACAAAAGTGGAGTGCATAAAGTTATGAGGCGTTCATACAGAAGGTTCACATAGTAATTAGATTGCATGTTTAGTTTCAATCTCCTTGTTCAATTTTTTGAACTTGAGCCATGACATTTCAGTTAAATTTAATTTGGGTTTTACTTGTTGAGACCCGATAAAGAGACAGGGCTGATGGGAAATCCACGTGGTTGATTCTGATTGGTAGTATACAGCAGGCAGCAGACCATTTGAGACCGAGCATCGACCCTAACCCTAATGAAACCGCCTTTGCGTTTGGTATATATCTCTCGAGCCTCTCTCGCAAAATCTCTCAATCTCTCTTCTTTACTTTTGTGCTGTGCTAAAGGCTTGGAATCACGTAAGTAGTCTCTCTATCTCTTTGTTTTTTCCTTGTTTTTCTCTTTTAACAGATCTCTCGATTCTGATAATAATCTGATGATCGGCGTTCTGGATGCAGAATCATCATCGGAGATCGATCGGATTTGAGAAATTGTTGGTTATATTGATCTATTATCGATTAGGATAGTTTTTCATTATTATTTTTGGGTCGGAAAGTTTGTATATTTTATGTTCTTTGTATTAGAATATTAACATGCGAATTGATTATGTGTTAAAAATTTTGGATTTATGGAATGAGTTGAAAATTTGAATTTGCGGAAGGTTCAAGTAACTGTTTGTTATTTATTTATTTATTTATTGTTTTGGTGTGCTCACGCCTAGATTTATGTTTCGAATCTAGATCGTTCCGCTGATTGATTTTTTAATCTAGATTGTACTGCTGATTGATTTTTTAATATTGGTAGATAGGATCTTGATAATTATTACGAAGTCTGAGATAACATTGTATTTGTTTGCACAAGATTGGGACTGTAATTCCGATTTAGCGAGATTCAGTAGATTTAGTATTTGGAATCCTATAAAATCTGATTTCTGTTATTTGTATTTAATTTGCCATTGATTTTGAATCGATATTTGCATTTGATTTTTTCTTAACTAGTTGAATTTAATAGTTTTTTATTTTTTTTAAAAAAAAATTGGGAACAGATGTATGCCACTGCAATTTGCTTGTTGCTAACATGTCATACTAAGATGTTGTAGTTCTTGCTGTCATAGTGCTTTTAACATAAGATGTGTAAGATTTTGAGATACTTGAAAGCTTAGTTGTTCTTCAGATTGTTATTATCTTGATGATTGTGGTTTATCTTTACGATTTTGGTTGATTCATGAATTTTTAATGCTTTATTTGAGATTTTTTTCTGTTTTGTTTTAAGTGGTATTTGTTTATCTGTCGAAGAATTTGCTCTAAAATTGGCTTTTGCTGAACGCATTTTGATTTTGGTTTGGTGAGCAGAGTCGCTACATGATTGATTTCATGTTCCCTTTTGTATTAATGTTGGTTGCAGTCTTAGTTTTCCTTTGGTATTTTATGTGGTTCTTATTTATTTTTTTTTTTTCATGAACTTACAGGTGCTTTTGCTGTCAACAGATTCAAGGTGAAGCACGTCAACATTTAAGTTTCTTTTATGTCCGTACAGGCCATTTCGTATTTGCGATCAATTGGGTTGCTTGGAGAGTATTGTCCGTCATCCAGAAGAAAGGGCAGACCATTGTCTGACAAAATTAGCTGTATGCATCTCGTGCCATTTCAGGAATACCCTGGAGAGTTTTATGGGTGTGGCTTCTGGCAACCTTCCCTAACAGCAAGAAGCTTTACAAGACAACACTACTGCCTGCGCTTGAGATCTAATATTTTGTTCCCTTGAGGTCAAGATGGCTCTGCTAAACATTGGTGCTGATAACAGGGATGATGCCTTCTATAGGTATAAGATGCCCAAAATGGTTACCAAAATTGAGGGGCGTGGAAATGGCATCAAGACAAATATTGTGAACATGGTTGATATTGCAAAGGCTTTGGCAAGGCCACCTTCATACACTACAAAATATTTTGGTTGTGAGCTTGGTGCGCAATCCAAATTTGATGGGAAAACAGGTACTTCACTTGTTAATGGATCTCATGAAACTGCTAAGCTTGCTGGCCTTCTTGAGAACTTCATTAAGAAATATGTCCAGTGTTATGGCTGTGGAAACCCAGAGACGGAGATACTGATCACAAAAAATCAGATGATCCAATTAAAATGTGCTGCTTGTGGTTTTGTGTCCGATGTGGATATGCGAGACAAGCTCACCACTTTCATTTTGAAGAATCCTCCGGAAACAAAGAAAGGATCAAAAGACAAGAAGGCAATGAGGAGAGCTGAGAAGGAACGACTGAAGGAAGGTGAAGCTGCTGATGAGGAGCAGAAGAAACTGAAGAAAGAGGTCAAGAAGAAGGGCTCCTCCTCAAAGGATGGCACCACAAAAGCCAGTTCTACAAAGAAGAAAGGCAATGGTTCTGATGAGGATCGCATATCGCCACCACATAGTCAGGTTGATGAGAAGGAGGAGGTTGATGGAGATGATGATGACGATGATGTCCAATGGCAAACAGACACATCACTTGAGGCAGCTCGTCAACGTATCCAGGAGCAGTTGAGTGCTGTGACAGCTGATATGGTCATGCTTTCTACAGATGAGTCACAGACGAAGGCTAAAGCAGCTGCAAAAGTAAGCAGTGCAATAAGTTCCCCGCAGCATGAAGAACCACCCCAGGCTGATGATGGGAACTTCCACAAATATCTTGTTGATGAGTTGAAAGTGAATCTGCAGAAAAGTATTACTGGGAAGCAATTGCAATCTCTTCTGGGATCTCTTACTGGATCTGCTCAAGAAAAAATGACTGCTCTGTTTGAGGCACTTTTTGACGGTGTTGAGAAAGGATTTGCTAAGGAGGTGGCCAAGAAGAAGAAGTTGCTTGCTGCTGCTGTTGGTCAGTATGAGGGGTCGCAGTTGTTTCTGCTTCGAGGAATTGAGGCTTTCTGTGTGAAGTTGAGCCCATCTGCAACAAAGGAAGTTGCTTTGGTTTTGAAGGCTCTCTATGATTTTGACGTGTTGGAGGAAGAGTATATAGTCCAATGGTATCAAGAGGGACTGAGAGGAGGCAACAGAGGTTCTCTGATTTGGAAAAATGTCAAGCCATTTATTGAATGGCTTGAGAGTGCTGAATCAGAATCTGGGGAGGAATGAGCCTTCTTTTACCTACCTTCTATATATCGACTTCTCTCATGCAGTTATCCTCTCTGCCATTTGATGGAATAAATAAAGAGAGTCAGTCTTGTCTTATTTTACTTGCTGCTGCTGCTACTAGGAGTATTACAGTGTGTGATTTTGTGTTTTGGTAAAATTTCAATTTGTGTTGAGCTTCCTATTGTGATGTTGGTTTGTGATAACATCCAAATATTATATTATTGGATGGCGAGTTTGGAGTTTCCATTAGTTATTATTATCTTGTTCATTGTAATGCCAATAAACTTGGTTTTCGTTGTCCAAGATATAATTTGCCCACTCTGGTAGCTGTATGGCTTAGCTGGGATAAATTCCCAATCTGATGACAGGATAAACTATAAATTCCCAGGATAAATTCGGTTCTTGCAATCTGTTTGGATGAATGAATGGTCCCGCGTTATTTCACTTACCGTATTATTTTACCTGCTGCTGCTACTACAGGATTGTGGTGGGGGGTTATGTGTATTCAGTAATATGACTCGAATTTATTCTGTACGCCTAACTCTTTGGTATTCAAATACGACAAAGATGGATTCAGGCAAACTAGTTGGCGTTGGTTTGTACGGTTTAATTTTAGAGATTTATTACTCAGCTCTGTTCGGCTTCGTGAGCTCAGTTTCATTGATGGTCTTGTTAGTACAATAGCAACAAAGCCAGACCATTTCAATTTTTATATATAAACTCCGACAATTATCATTTTGTGGATGAAGGATGAATCACATTAATGAATGTACCCTCTTCTTTCAATCGAAACATTCAACTAACTTTTCAGTACGGGGAACTATCATGAGATGCATAATTCAATACAATTTTAGCTACACATAATTTCCAAAATTCATCGTGAAACATACACTGAAGATAAAAGAAGTGGGATGATTTAGGTCATGGGCGAGCAAAGGTGGCTCCTTTGGCCGCAAGTAAAATTGCTGATTTATTGTGAGTTTTTCCCGAAAATGATATTCTATTGCTTGGTAACTGGTCCATCCCTTAGCTGCAACGATCATCGAACATGAATAAAATGCGGCAAGAATGTGGCTGTCTCAGTAGCTCGTTTTCTTCATAGGATGATCCTAGTGCAATGAAAAAATAAGACATGTAATCACTGGGTCAAAGGAGGTACAAAATGAAATTCAAGCATACATAATTGAAGGGTACGCATATACTTTCATGGGGTCAATTTACAAACTTAAATGCAGTTGTTAGACTTTAAAATGTCTAAGCTAAAGAACTGAATAAGGCACGCATCAACTACTATCCAGCAAGAGTACTCAGAAACCAACATGTATTTTGGCTAACTGAATTAAAATATATTAGGTTAAAACTTAAAACAACAGCAAAAGCACCAAGGACACTTGCATAGATGATCTAAAACTAGAAAAGGTCAATCTAAGCAATAATACTTTCCTACCAGATTAGCGAGGTTTGTTACTACATTAGTCAAAGTAAATTATTAACTGATCAACTGGAAAAGGTAGTATAATTAATTGTGCTTTTGATTGGTTACTGCATTAGTCAAAGTAAACTAATAACCCACCTGTTGGGGAGCATTAGATAGCAGTGAATGCTTTGACCACGAGTCCATGACACATATAGGCAACAGAGTCCCAATGGTCCTCTACATCAGTAACTGCAACACAAAGCAAAATCTTTTTGCTTCTTCTGCACCAGCCTTGGCAAAATAGTACCATCATTCTCTACATCCCCCAATCCTAGCATCTATCTTTTCTTGGAAAAAAGAAAAGAGTTTCCAAGAAAAGAGAGGAGAGAGCATGCCAGCCAGCCTTACTGTGAACAATGTTAAGGAATAATCTCCTGCTCCAGTAATTATGGGTGGAAAAGTATGGCATAGCACCAGAATAATCATAAACTGCATAACAATGTAAAAAAGCCTGGTTATAAAAATGTAGGATCAACAAACCATTTTAAATAGAGAAATCCATAATCAATACAAATAAAAGATTACCCTAAAATACACAATATAATTAATGGTCACAATTTCATATAAATCATAATGGAAAGTCATAATGCATGCTGATGTTTATTTTAGATATAACTCAAATAACATGTTTCCATGACGGACTAATCAACTACTACTATATGTGTGAAACTTGAGCAAATTCCTCTGACTAGAGAATAAAACTAGGGCCATGTGACATTGAATTTGGAGGTTGTTCTGACTAATGCTTATGAATTAGGCATCGTAGAAGCCAAACATGTGGGAAAAATAAATGTAAATGTAACAGCTGGAGTGCACAGAGAAAAAGGAAAAGAACATAGATATATACTAGCAAAGAAAATGACAAATACAAACAGCAAGCAAAAGTAACTCAAGTATGGGCCAAAATTAGTCTCTCCAGCCACTCCAGTTGCATCCTACTGCAAAGTCCATCAGATAAATTTATGTTTCTAATTATATCACGTATCATGGTTTGATGATCGTCAATCAAATTATAGGAGGAAAAGGGCCTGACGACTTTTCTTAGTGCCATATTCTGGCTACTAATTGGACATAAACTATAATTATGATCACAGTTGCACCTGCTCATATGCACGCACACGCACACACACAGAGACAGAGACAGAGAGAGACAGAGGGGGAGAGAGAGAGAGAGAGAGAGAAAGGGTGGTGCAAGCAAAACAAGTAATTGTTAAAGCAGACTTCATCTGACTCTTTGGTTTGGGCTTTCTGTGGAGATTGATTTGGTTGGCATATGAAATTGAAAGCCTAACCAAACATCAATGCAACATATATGCATTACATTAAATATATCATATGTGACAAGTTTAACAGTGGAACATCAACATTTCACAAATATTCTCACACTTAATTTTATTAATTTGTAGTATCCAGGCAGCACGCATTTCTCTACAAACAAACAAAGGTGGTTTCTTTTATATATAATGTTTCTACTAATTTTTAATATCAAATTTCATAAACCAATCAACTTCCATATGATTTAACTTTTTCCTCAGTAATGGAACAATGCACGCCAAAGATAGAGTGAGAGAGAGGGAAGAGTGATAGGTACAGTTATAGCAACAATCCGGCAGCATAGAATGCTTTTAAAACTGGGCTTGTAGTATTCATCAAAGTCAGAATCTAGAAATTCACAATCAATAGTAATCATGGTTATAAATTAAGGATTATGCAGGTCCCTTCTGGAAATCTCCAAATTTGCCCTAAAATAATAATCACCAAAGGTTACGTGATCTGAGAACAGTTTCATTAAAGAAGCTGAAAATCTAGGTTCATATGCCTTCAACAGGGGTTAAAATTATATCCGAAGTTACCACCATAGTGAAAGAGAGGTGGAGGTGCTGCATATCCTGGCCTATATTGCTGCCCATTTAAAACAGAAAAGCTACTAACTATCGTCTTCTGAAATTGATAAAAATATGTTGATCAATCAACATGTCAAAAAAAGGCTTAATTTAAGAACAGCAGATCTCACAGATAGTATCACCCTTCTCATTGCACCATCTCTGAACACATTTCAGATAAGCATACTGGGAACAATCAAGAAAACACCAGGAAACTATTAAACTAATGAGAACTATTTTAATTTAAACAGCTAACCTATGACTGGCAAAATAACCAGATAAGAACTATGTTTCTATCACAAGCTCCTTCCACAGCTGAGGTCAAACAAAAAATTGAAATGAATTACAAAATCACCAGACATAACTTCATGGGTCTGTATTGAACTGTATGGAGTATATGAGGTTTAAATCATCTATGCTTTTAATCATGGACCAACAACAATAAATAACAAGCTTATAGCTACACAGATAAGTATGACCATCGGAACTTCTAACAGGCTACACTACATTGAATTTTACCCCCAAAAAAAGAAAAGAAAAAATCAATTGAACAAATAAAATGATTGACCGTCAAGCTTCCACAGCAAGAACAAGGCATCTCCATGTTTGAGTCCTCATCCTAATCATGGCAAATCCTAACACTCTGCCAACTTACTTGGAGAAGAACCAAAATCATTTTCCATCTTGGGGGTAGAAAACTGTGCCGTGCTATCTTTGCTTATAGAGGTAGTGGCTTGCTGAGACAGGTTTCTGCTCTCAATAGCAGCTTCAATGGTGGATTCAGATAGCAATCGATCCACCGACAACACAAAATGATCCCCCGTCCTTCAGGTTGCACAAGAAAATGGCCTAGAATAGTTAAAGAAGTACAATAAAAATTAAAGACCGAACTTTGCAACTCGACCAAAAATCCCAAAAGTGAAAAACAGATAAAATTATCCAACTAACCAAGCTAAAAGGATGAAAGAACAACTAACCAAACAAGAAAAAAGAATAGAAGTATCTGCGTTATATTCAAACAAAAGATGAATCTGCAATAAACTCAAAGCATTTTTTCATGAGAAAATGTGCATAAAAGTATCAAATGGAAAATCAAATAACTGTAATAGTTGATTAAAACATTAAAAGTTAAAAATTTATAGAACTAAAAGACTAACAAAATACTTGGCAATGAACATCCAATTTATGTATTATGGTTACTAAAAAATTTTAATGCCCTCAACCTCAGAATGTATTGAAGAAATTGACTTTTCACTCTCTTTTATAGTTAATGAATCAACGAAAAATAGAAGAATGAACAACCACTAAGCAAGTACTCTTCAAAATTGAAAACCGACAAGCACTACACTGCAAAAGCATTATAAGTAACAAAACAAAAGAAAATTCAGGGAGTGGTGGTTAAAGTCAAGATAAACCAAGATACAGTCAACAGTCAACAGTGCATTGCTCAAGCCTCATCAAAATCAAATTAAGTAGCAACTATAGGTAAACGAGGCCCAACATTGAAAAGATAGAAGATTGATGAAGGACAAAGTAGAGGAACCTTTATCCAGAAATGGAAAAATATGATAGATTTTGCCTCAAGTCAGAAATCTAACAAAGAAAAAGAAAAAGGAAATGAAAGTCAGGAAACATAATGATAAATCAGAGGATAGGAACAAACCCACCAACATTTGAGAACGAAAACAATACAATATAGAACTCTAAGAAGCTACAGAAAGCAATAGATAAGAAAATAAGTGAAGATAATGCAGATAAGAAACATAACTGTGGTAACATGACAATGCAGATAGAAAACGAAAGAGACCCGTGTTAAAACTAAAAATGTCCCACCTTCACAAATAAATGAATGCATACATTAATTCATTGGAACTGTCAAAAGAACAAATATTTTTGATTGACAAGTGAAGAAGATTTATTAATGTGAAAGATTAAGAGAGAAGGAAAAGCTGACAAGAATGGGATATTCTGCAACAGCAGGGAAGAAAAGCTACAATTTTTTTTTCCTTTCCTTTCCTTTCCTTTTATAGCGTTTTTTTCTCAAACTTAGCAAGAGATTGATTGTGCTCCTTAATATTATGAAGATCCAAAAATCATCAACATTAAAACAGAAAAATAAAAGAAATTAAGGAAAATGTAGTACATTTTGTTTTCTCTGCAAGTACTATTACGCGTTGTGAGTAAAGGGGGAAACTGCTCGAGAAAAGAGAGAGGAGCAGAAAGTTTTTAACGACAAAAGCCCACAACTGCCGCGATTCCACGTCAACTTCGGTCTGGTTTTGCAGCCCTTTTCCCATTTTATCCTTTCCTCTCACTATATTCTCAATTTGTACCAGTCATCTGTGGGCGCGGAATGACATGAGAAACGAAATAATCATTTTCCCTTTATAAAATAAAAATGCAATTTTTTATTAATTATTATTCTAGCAGTTGGCTCCTTTTTCTAGTTACATTGATCCAAAAAAAATTAATATGTATGTTTGTTGACTCACAAAGTTTACCTTAACTTTATATTGATTTTGAGGTACTTAGAGTAATTTTAGGCGTTATAAAGTTAAAAAAAAAAAAAAAAAATCTTTTGTTTTGTGGAACTTATAAGTGTATCAAGACTTAGAACGATGTCAATTTAAAAAAAAATAAAAATAAAAATTAAATACTTAAATTAATTATGGATAGTGAGATAGAATAATAAAGAGAAAAAGTTAGAAAATTAAAGTTAGAAAAAAATTTTGATTAACTATTTTTGTGTTTATTTTGTGAGTAAAAAAAATAAAAAAAGATGATAAATAATACTTATTTGAGTCGAAAAAATTCTCCTTTTTATTAAATTTTGATATTTTTTAGAATTTATTATCATATATCACAAATATTAAATTTAGACTAATGTCTTTATAAAAGAGTTGCGTACAATTTATATACTGTTAGTAGATTTATTTTAGAAAATTGAAGTGATATTCTTAATTACGTTACATATTAGTGATATTATCAAAGTTTCAACCTTAAAAATATAATATTTAGATAATTACTAATTCTTAATCATGTGATGAAAATAATAATGTAGTTAGAATAATGACGTGGACTAATCAATTAAAAGTGATTTTGCAACAATATCTTAACTTTTAAATTTAAATTTAAATTTATGTAAAGCATCACTCGACCGTGTGGGCAGGCCCTAACTTTTGTCAGTGGTCATTAATTTTATCCCAACAACGTTTGATAAAATAATAATATTTTCTTATTCTTAATTAATTGTTTTTAATTCACTGATTTTAATTTCTTTTAAAACAGATAATCGACTCTCTCACTCAATCCTCAAAGGCCATCCGATTGTGCTCAGCGCAAATTTTGATGATAATAAATTTCGACACAAAAAATACTACTCTCTTCTCTTTCTATTTTTTTTTTTTTTTCTAAAATTGAAAGAATAACTTATGCATATTACATCATTCATCCAACATAATCCATCATTTTTTTGAATAGTATAATAAAATTAGCATTGTTGATGCTGATTTTTTAAACTTACTCCTCTATTTGATACTATAGAGAAGAAAGATAACATATCGTGGAAATGAGAATATGAATGTGGTTATATGGAATATGCACAGAGTTATTTTATTTAATATCGTGGAAAGATAACATGTGATGAATGTGATAATAAATTGGTATGCATCTTCACCTTTCATTCATTATAGAAACATTACTGTAACACTGTCGGATGAATAAGAAAAAATATCATATTTTATTGAATATAAAAGGTTCATTTTCTGGTACAGAATAATTCAGTATTTGATAATTACATTTGGTCCACTTGCACAACCTTTGTGCAGTCAAAGCTCTTCTGGAAATTTATAATTCTTGCCTTAAATTCCCCCCACTTCATGCACAAAAATTGTTGACATCGACCTACATAATAAGGTGACCGGGTGTCGTACTTAGACGAATTAAGAAGCGGGCTTGTCATGGATAAACAAAAAAAAATTTAAATATTAATGGGATGGGGACACTTTGAGGCACGCGTTCTTGCTCCCATAAATTCCTAGGGTCCCTTTAAAAGAAATCTAATTGCATTTGCATAAGATAAAGTTGGCCCATCGTCTCAAACAAATTGATACATACCCATCTAAAATGCAAAATCTTACCGACAATCGAACACACCAATACCAATCATTTAGTTTTTGCTTCCATACTAATGTGAAGAAATGTGCCAGCTATTTTCATTACATTTTAGGCTTAAATTAAACTGAAACTAGAAACATGTGTTTCAATCATAAGAGAGAAGTCTTCAGTTACAAAGACAGAACACCCCCTTACTATAAATTATTGTCATCTATAAAATGAATGATATAAGTAGTTTTATCAATGAATTTTTCAGTAACTTTTTTTCTTTCTTTAAACTTGGTTTGCAATGCCGGTCTCCAGAATCTAAACTATACACATCTCTTTTCCTCCTAGCAAAATCAAAACAATTCATATAATAAAGTGATTAAACAATATTGCAGACTCAAGGAAACTTCTTTAATTTGAATTCATGGGGCAGACTCTCCTAGCGTGCAGTCATAGTTGGATTTCGTGAGCTTAGTGGCGCTTCTTGTTACCACCCTTTTTTTACCATGGCTCCTCTTTCCTATGTGTGCATGATTGCTGTCTCGAAACAGGGCTGGATGTAACAGATATTTCGCATCAAATACGCTATTTCTAAAATGACCTCCACTCGAATTCAGGACCGTATCCTCAGGCTTGTGTTTCTCTGTTGCCCTTTTCGGGCCAGCAAACATTCCTCCAAATCGCCCAAGAATTACTCTCTAACAGTTGCAGCCGTTAGTGCATAAGTTTTGCAGATTACTTTTCGAAACTGAAGAAATCAATTACCTCTTGTTGCATTTTTAATTCTCTTTCCTTTTGTCTCTTCATGGGTGCTTGAGCTACACTTGACGGTAATCTTTGCTTCTTAGGAGTCTAGTAGCAGGGCGAGTATATGATTGAATAATCAATAAAAGATTTAAATGCATCAAATGCGCATGACCTCATTAAAACAAAGAAAAATATCCGTCCTAGAGGTTGCATGCTTTTTGAGTTACATAACTTTGGACCTAAAGAAACAATCCTTTAGTTCTCCATCTCCTTCCTGTCTTTCCATGTCATATGAGACGAACCTGAAAATGCAACGACGTCAAAGTGGCCAAAAATTGAAAGACTTGCATTCACATCATGGTGAAGTGGGAAACTCATTCTTTTCTCCCCCTATAAAAAAAAAATAATGGGACAAAATTGGCAATCCATAAAATTTGAACATCGCTAGAGTAGCTCCCAGTCAAATACAAATAAGTTTTTCTGAAGGATCAATATAAATTTACAAAATGTCCTGAGGGTGAGTTCTGAGAGAAACATGCATTTTAACTGTAATTCAATAGAAAGAATCAGTCAGCTGTTGATCCAAAAATGAATCAGGTACAACAGCTTTAGCATGCTTATGATGGTAGATTTATTGTATAGCCGCACAAAAGAATATAGTCTCATAAACCATCACGTATAACTTTCATGTTTTACAAAATAGCCTATACAGCGAGAAGAACTGATAATAGACTTAAATTCACTTTTTGAGCATACCATTACAAACCATTATGCCAATCGATGTCAAATAAAGACCTTAAAATGAAATTATACTGCATAAAACTTTTGTGAAAAAAAGAATCCAATTTTCCTAAAGCTTACATCATGATGTGATCACTTCAATGATCCAGTCAACAAAATCACCACTACATTTGGTGCAAATGATCAAGGTTCATCCTCCACCAAAATTTGAGCCCCAAACATACCACATATTCTCAACCATGTCAGCTAACATGCAAAAGAAACCAGAAGACCTTGTCTGTACATCAAGCAAGTCCTCACCATAATTCAATTATGAACAATAAGGGAATAAAACATCATGTAGCTCCAAGTAAAGTATCAGCGACATTACCCTCTGAAACGATTCCCAGTAAAGCACTTTCGTTGAGAATCCATAAAAAGAACCATTAGCTGAGCTAACAAGTACAAAACCAAAATTTAAAAATTCAATTTTACAATTGTACCAGACTATCAAGAACAAGTTCCCAACTCAATCTTTAATCAAAGGATGTAATAATTCCAATAAAAACGTATACTGGAGCAAAATATAACAATTCACATACAAATGCTTCAACTATTAGCAGAGAAAATTGAAAATAATGTATCAAGCTGACATCATAGAAAAACAGATTGACAATATTAAATAGTTGAAACAAGAAAATCCAATCAATAAATAAATTACCCATAGTCTCAATGTCTTTCATAATCTTTCTGAAGTCTTGATCCTTCGTCTCCGTATCTCTTCTTTGCTTCTTCTTATGCATTATTTTCCTGTCAGCGCTTCTCGCGGCCAAAGGTAGTACAAGCTTCGAAGATTTGTAAACCCTAATCGGTAAGACTACGATAGACCCTGTGAAAGAAAGAACGTACTCGACGAGAGAGAATTCATTAAACCCTCAGCGCCATTTTTTTTCGGTAGGATGCGTTTGCTTTGTGAAACTCCGGCCCTCTTTTCTTTGTTTCTTTTTCTGGTTCTTTCCACTCATTGTGAAAATTAATGGTCCATAATGGGCCGGTCAAAGTGCAGCCCAACCCATTCCAGATTGTCACCGATATTATTTGAATACTGGTTTCATTACCCAGTAATATCGGTGAAAAGTATATTATTTCCGTTGTGCATTTTGCCTTTTTCCTTTGAGCGAAGGTTTTGATTTTACAATAATGCACTCGCACTGTTAAGCTAGCTCCACTGGCTTTTGGCTACTTGGCCGACCAAGCAATCAGTTGACTTTGATTAATTAGTACTAACTGTTGGAAATAGTAAACTCAGCCGTGACACTGGTGATTTACACGCAAATGTCTCGAAGTCCGAAAAACAGAACGTATGTCATAGAATTTAACAAATAAAACTTAGTTTCTCACTTTAAAAAATACTAAATTTTATGAGTTGTTTTAATACACCTTTTATTGTCTTTTTTTGTCTAGTTATAAACTACACAATGGTAGTTAATTTGGACAAATATATGGTTTTATATGGCCACAATTTTTCATTAAATAATTGAGTTCTTTTCTTCCTTTTGTTGAACCATTGCATCCCAATAAACCATTGCACCCTTTAAAGCATAGTAAACAATGATACCTTTACAAATCACCATCACTTCATCATACATAACACTAACCTGATGAAGCAAGCAGATGCAAGTGCCTCTCTTGATTTTAACTACAATAGAAATAAGGAACTCATTTTTTAATTTACGATGTTTTGGATTGTGTTTGTGAGAGCAGACTGCATTATTAGCCGTTGTTGTGGAGGGCTATATTTATTGGTCCTCTGTTTCTTGTAAGTTCCATATCTGCATCAATTTTTTAGATTCTGGACATTAAAGAACCATAACTATTCATAATTTATGTGAATGCATTAATGGTTCATTTTATAATGAGCAGATATGAACTGTGTGAAATAAGCAAGTCAGAGAGATTAGAGAATCGAGATGATATATGCTTATCTTAAAATGGAAACAAAATTAAGCAAGATTTGGACAAATCTTAGGCATAAACAAATAACAGCTTGAGGTATATGATAATATACAATGCAAGACAGAACATGGCAAAAACAAGCTGCCAAAAGAGTAGAGCCCAAGCCTCACCATCTGAGTATGCAATTGCTGCAAGCAATATGGCGCTTGGTGTTGTGTATTGCAGAAACAGCACAAACCTGTACAATGGATCATCATGAATTTGAAAATTCAATTTCTTAGCAAGATAGAGGACGCTGATTCCAATCAAAGCATACCAACAGTTGTTCTAATCACCAGCTTCGATTCATTTGGACCCTCAGTCAGCATTCCTCCAAGAATAAGCATAGTCGAAGGCGCTGTTGCGTGTGCTATAATATCTAATCTGTCTTTGAGAAGTTCAAATGGGGCGTTGCTGCCGAAACCAACAGATTTCAGTTCAGAAATAGTCCAACAAGAATAGCTAACACAGAAGCAAACATAGGAGGCTCAAGAATGCGACGAATTGGAGTATGTACAGCAACAAGTCTGATCTTCTTAACCATCCCGGGCTCTGCTAAGCACTTCAGGGACTTGGAACTACGAGTATTTCCCTCGTCCATGGAAATAATTGTGCGAGAAATGCTTGAGATGCTGTTAAAAGCCTCGCAATGATAGGTGTCCTGCACTGATCAGTTTCTTTATCTTCCAAAACTGGCCACTCTGTTCCAACAAGAAGGGGTGTACTCAGACAGTTATCAACAGTTTCTTCTTCTCTACAATCTCATTGATTTCTTCTGTTTCATCTTCTTTTTGACTACCTCGTAATACTCCAACGCCGGCTCCATCATATGATAAACAAGAGTGTAATCAAGAACGACTGAAACCCATTCAGAAAAAGAAATATAAGCGACACCATCGCCATAACATTGGGACCAAAAGAATCGTCTTTGTTATGACAAACTGATGCAACAAAGCAAGAGGAATGTAACCAGTGTTACCGAAAGCTGTCAATGATGGTTAATCGGAAAAACTGAGTCGGTGGTCGGCATATCAATGTCAACAAGTATCCCAATATGCAACCAATAGAGGTACTGACAACAATATTTACAGGAACAAACCACCAGAGAAGAAAGTTTTCGAGACGGATGGCTTGAACAAGATGGTTGAATATCAAGCAGGGTAAGAATAGAACAAATACAAGCTTTGCCAAGAATCTTGAAAGTAGCTTTTGGATGGATCTGGAATCTTCGGTGAGTAAGAATTATTCCCATCACTGCAATGGAGAGTAGTTTCAGTTATGGCAATACGGCACTGATCAAGATTTTTTCTCCTCCGAATTCATGTTTTCAGGATGTGAAGCAAAACATTTCCATAATTTTTCTATTCTTCCAGGCCGCCTGGAAGGAATTTCTATCAAATCAGAGTTGATATTCAATTCAGCAAAAAGATTGGCAGCTTCCAAATAGTGATTGAACAATGTAGGGAGGTAAAATCAGAAGAATCTGAAATGGTAGAACGAAGTATCTCAATAAGTTTATCAGCTTAAAAGAAGACTCTGAAATCTGGGATTTTTTTTTCCGAATATTCTCCAACGTAACTCCAGGTCCAGGACGAAGCCCTTCAGAAAATTGACGAATTTTTGCTGAACCCCGAGAATCATATGAATAGACGACTCGAGAAATTGAAAAGTGCTAAAATAAGTTTTAAGTACCTGAAAGTTGTGGCGTTGAAGTTGGTGACCCGACGATTGAATTTTTTTTTTTTTTTTTTAATAAAAAAATTGAAGAATACTCCACGATTGATTGTTTCAATAACTATTCATTTGATTTAAATCCTTCTCTTTGTATGTTGAGTGGTAGGTCGTTGGCTGCTATGTCCACATCACAAAGTTACGTTGTTGGCGATTCCAGTAAAGTCTGACATTAAACCTTGGTGGTTCCTTTTTCTCAGTAAAAATTAAAACAAAAATGTTTTCTAACTTTGTTTCACTATAATTTGAACTGTAAAATTCACTTTCACAATTCACTTACATATTTAAATTCCTAAACTCGTTCGTCTAACATCATTGAATTGACCGTTCACCGGAGAGTTACATATCCCATCACCGGTACAAAAATATATTTTAAATTAAAAAATACACCAAATAATACAAGCAATAATTTTTATTCATTAAATTATAATAAAAATATTAAAAAATCGTTGAAAAATGTAACCTACAATTTTAAAAATATAAGGACAGTTAGTGAATTCATAGCTTAGAATGGAACACCATAATTTTGTTCAAATTTATAATAACAATTGAATAATTCAATATTAAAAAGGATTAAATACCGTTTTCTCTTATATTTTAGACTAATACTGCAACACCACTAAACTTGTAAAAAATTATCCAAAATCTTTCCATAAAGCATTAAAAAAGAGGATAATATAATCATTTCAAAAAAAATTTGGATCCTTTTTCATAAAGTAGTAGGGAGCTCCGGTATTATCTAGAAAAGCATAAGAAAAGGGTATTTCACTCTATTAAAAAATAAATACTTATATTTTTTAAAATTTATTTGACTTCACATTAAAAATGAATAAAAAATTTTACAAACAAAAATAATAATAATAATGGCTTATATGATTTTGTCGATTTGTTTCGCGAGCTGTAATGAGAATGAGGTTTTCAATCTGAAATTTTAAGCTCATAGATTAGAGGAGACTCAACTAAGCTCTAAAATTAATTTAAGTTATTGTTTAATAGCCGCCATAGAAACACTGCGTTAAAGAGAGATTATTAGATAAGACAGACATTTATTATATAAGACCGACAAAATGGGATTCTAATTTTATTCCCTTTAATTATAAAATTTGGGATTGACTACTGATAATCAACGTACGGACCACACTAACCAGGTCCTCAAAAAACATTGCTTGGACATTCCTACCACGATAGTATAAGAAATGAAATATGTAAACAATTAATAATTAGAGCAAAATTAAAGAGTGTTCTGAAAAATTTTCGGAGGAGTTTTGCTCATCAGCATCAACAGGAGTTTGTTCATTTACTAGTTCTAAAGGCAAACAACTCAATTCGACTAATAAATTATCTTTAAAAGATTTCATCACTGTAATTTTCTTGCCTTACAGAAACGTAATTTCATACAAAGCTGAAGGACAGTAAGAAGGAGAAAACGAAGAACATGAAATAGAAGAAAAGTGGTGTACTTTTCTGAAGAAATCTGTTCTGAATACATCAGCTCGAACTAAATCCAGATAGGATTATCCGAGCTATCTCTGCAGCATGAACCATAGCTACTCCAGAAGATACAAGCCCACACGACATAGCAATTGCTATCATCCCTAGTGTAAAACTTGGTCTCTTATCCATCAAATAATTCTGCAAATATCCCATTGCTTCACATACATCTGTATTATAATCCAGGTAATATTTCTTTTCCCAATCCATCCAATGTGAAGGCAGCTGTTCGTTGCTTCTCTCCGTTAGTTTGATCTCTCGAATGCGCATACGAAGCACAATCATATTCTCGTCTACAAGTCTGCCTCCATAGTCTCGTCCTTTGGAGTTTGACCCTCTGCTACTACTGCTGTTGCTGTTGCTGCTGCTACTGCTTGCAGCCATGGATACGATACTGAGTTTCTTTGGACATGGAAAAAGAGAAGGAATTCCTGAAGGATGGTGATGATGAAGAAGCATGGCGGAGGAAGAGAGGACGTCTGTTACTTGCATTGTTGAAGATAGTTTTCGAAGCTTTGCTTAAGTAACGAAGTAACGAATATTAATTGTGAAATCATTGACCAGATGATTACCTTAATAATAGGGAAACATCATATGATATGGAGGTTGCGATATAAATAATGGAATAGGATAATAACAAATAGCTCCCAAAAGATTTATACTATTTATAATAGAGGTATAGTTTATGTATTTGTATCAAATATAACAGTACACCTATTAAACACCCTTTAAATTTACGTTACATATCAAATACTAGTTTCAATAATGCAAGGCTTCGTTTGGATAATGATAATTTTACTCTATTTTGAAAATAAAATAAAAAATTTATTTAATAATTCTAACATTTAACATAACTTTCTCACATTTTAATGATATTTTATATCTAGTACTTTTCTTTAACTGCAGTCTTGGATTAAAAGTTACTTAAAAATGCATGATTTTGTCGTTTTATTTAAGGACTTATTTTATGTAAGTAGAAAAATTATGTCTTTATTTGCTAAAACATTAAGAATTACGGACGTGAATGTGTTTATCTCATATATCATTTCGCAGAGAAGGATTGAATGGTTGCAGAAGCTGTATCGACATGCCTATCATGATGTGGAAATCTGATCTTGGAAACGTGTACGCGGCTTAGTCCATATGTAATGGAAATTTCCACTTGGAAACTCGGAAACATTTAATTGTGCATATAGTACTCAGCGAATATTTCTATGTATTGTCTACATTTTCTAGGAAAACAGACAGAACTGGGAGGGACCAAAACTGGAAAAACAACATAAGAATATATTCGATGATAGCGTTAGAAATTTATTGAAAAGGACATAACAAGGTGTGGAAATTTTATATTTTATTAATATAAATAATATGCACCTCATTTTTGACGGAAATATGTTCTGCATCTTTTCGTTGAATGCATAGTTTATATGCTAATCAAGGGTGAGATTTAATATATCCATAAATTAAAAGTAATCTCTATACATGTCTTTATAAATTAAGAGTCATTTCTAAACATTCATAACTCACAAACGATAATCACTTGCATAGTTATAATTTGCACAAAAAAAGATCTCTCTTTTTGTACAGTAGGTTATATAATCATAATAAAAATATTGAAACATTCAATAGAAAGATTCAAGACGTATTAATATTAAAAGTAAGGTACATAAACCATTAACAAGTGAAGCACATATGCAATATAAATTTCCAATGCAAGGAATACAAGATAGGACCAATTATCAACTATGTCAAAATAGGAAAAAAATAGTAATAATATTAGATAGAGACTATGATATATTTATTGTATTGTATTTATTACCTTTTAGTTGCACTCCTAAATTTTTCATTACTCTTCTAAATTCTAATATTTTAATTTTTAATTTTTTGGTTGAATTTTATAAGCAATGAAAAAGTTAAAAATTGTAACGTAAGAATTAAAATTTTAAGAAGTGAAAATTTTGAAAAGTATATCAAATGTAATGCAATACAATCACAGCAGTGAAGCATAACCATCGAATTAATATTTTGTATAATTTTTGAAAAATCAATGTCATTGTTAAAGAAAGCCATTGTAGTAATCTAGATGCCCGCTACCAATAAAATGAGGGCCATTTATAAACTTTCGAACTTCAAATTTAAATTATTAGGATCATAGTAAAATGAGAAAAACTAGAAATTGAAAAATTATAATTATAATTGTGTGATAACATTTAAACTATTTACAAATTTTAATATAAATCTTTTAATCTCAAATTATTAATAGACATTACAATTTTTAAAATTATTTATTGTATTTTTAACTATCTTATAAATAAATATCATATCATTTAGAATCAAAATTTAATATTATTCATAACCTCTAATTATAGATGAACTAGAAAACTCACTATTTATTGTATAATTCAAAAAAATTTAACTTTAGCATATGAAAAATTCTACTCTTATAAATACATAAAAATTAAAATTTTTTTTTATTTTAATTTGATATTAAAAGGTGAGTTTTATTTTTGAAGGTTTAGTTGGGTCGTTTGGTTTATGAAATCCGTTCACAATTTTGCATTATTTTTTCTTTCTAAAGGTTCGGTCAGCTAGTTTACAGTAATATAAGCAAAAAAACATTTTTTGGCACTCATCCTTGTTTGAATTTGAAAGCGTGCATGGAGTGTGACAAATTTTGGGTGTATGAAATAAAAAAGAAAAAAGAAAAAAGTGATTAGTAATGACAGATGCTAAAACCTTATTGGGAGAGAGAACTTTTTTTTTCAATAATAAAATCATCTAGGACAACTAGTTGTACCTTGTCACTGGCTTAATAATAATTTTACTAATAAATTAAATAGAAAAAAAGTATTAGTGGGACTTGAATCTCTATTGATCATTATGAACTTCAATCTCCATTTAATTGAGTTAGATACATTTATTGAACTATCATTCGACCTAAAACAGTTGAACTTAAAGATAAAGGCCAAAACAATTGTATTTAAATAATTTAATATTATTTTTCATTTTATTTTAATAAAATTTGTTATTTAAATCTAAATAATTTTTTATTTTTATTTTTTATTTTTAGTATTTATGTTCTTACAAAAGATTGTGAGGTGAAGCCTGCTCTAATAGTATGCTAAATTACCATTCAATAAAAGTTTAAATAATTATATTTAAATAGTTAATAATGTTAATATGATGAAATACTAACGATATTGAAGAATACCTTGCGAAATTGAACAAAATAAGAAATTTGAAAAGCTGGTATAATGATAAAAGATTGACAAATTAAGAAATATTTATAATTTTATATTTGTTTTTCATATTATATAAGATTTAATTAATATGAACGATGTGAACCATCATCATTTATCTCGATGGTAGTTAATTATCAGTTTTTTTGTTAACAAAACTTACCTCTTTGTCTCACTTTAAGTTCAAGATTAAATTCTTGTTAATATTAGAATTCACTTTTATTCAATGTGTTAGCATTGAAAACAAAATAATACGATTGATTTGTAAATAATTCTATTCTTAAACAGTTTTTTAGAGTTGATTATTTCTAGAATCTATTCTTATTGGTAAGCCTATCCTTTAGAAAAATTTGCCCAAAATTTAAGAAATTCTATTCTATTCTCTTCATCAAAATGAACATGAATATATGTCATGCTTATAATTTTCACTAACTATGGGGTTAATAGATTGAATTTCAGCAAAGTTTCTTTGTGGAATTTTAATATTTCAATCATTGAATTTAAAAAACCAGCATGCATAAGAAAATAATAAAATAAAACTTTTTACTGCCTCTATATATGTTTAATGGGGGGAGTAACAAATACCCCCATTTAATCTTTTAAAATGTCACTTATTCTTTTATTAGAATATTTGTGATAAATATTTTTTATAATTTAGTAAAATAACAAAAATCCTCTTTACTCAAAATAAAAATGCATACTTTTATCATATAAATTTTTACTTTTAATCATATAAATTCTTAAATTTTATCATATAAACTCTTAAATTAAATAATTTTTTTAAAAATATTTTAAATTTAATTTATAATTTAAATAATTTAATTCATAATACTTTCTACAAAAAAATTTAAAAATTAAATTTAAAATACGTTTATTTTTATACTAATAAAAATTTATGAATTTATTTTTATTTTATAATTTAATTTTCTAAAAAATTTATTTTATTTTTATTTTTAAAATTAAATAAAAATAATGTTGAATATTTTATTTAAATTATTGAATGACTATAATACTTTATATTATAAAAAAATTTAATTTATAATTTTATATTTGTAAGCATTTTTAAAGAATTTATCAAATATAAATATCAAATTATAAATTAAATTTTTTATTTTATAATACTTTACACTAAAAGAATTTATAATTTAATTTTTAAAAATTAAATTTAAAATATATTTATTTTATATTCATAACTTACATAATTTTTTACAGATTTATTTTTTACTAATAACTTACATATTTATTAATGGAGTAAAATAAAGAAATATAATATAAACTAAAAATACATTTATATTATATATTTTAGTAAAGCGAATATGCAATGCATGAATAATTTTTTGAGGGAGGACAACCCATGCTGTAGCCTATGGTAGCCTCAAACAGGCCCGCCCCGCTGTTCGAACCGATAAGAATTTGAGGATCGGTCAAAGCGAAATATACTTGTGATCAATGTTACCCATGGCATCACATCTTACACACACAGGTCATGCTGCAGATTGTCGCATCCTCAATTTTTTTTCTATTATTTGTTATGCTTTCCTTAACTTTTTGTTTTATTAATTTCAAATTTTAAATTACAGTTCTAATTTATAAAAATATAATTAAAAATTTAAAAATACAATAAAAAATTAAAAAATATAACACAAAATTTACAAAGTGTAACAAAAATTTAAGAATTTATATCATAATTTTATTGAATAATCCGTATAATCACAATTGAATAATCTAATATTAAATGTTAAATCCCAAGCAACTTATACGTGTATATATAATACATATAATCATAATATTTTAAGGTTTTATCTCAATTTTATATTAAAAATGAATCAAAAAGTTTTCTATTAATAATAACAATAGTAAAAATGGTTAATATGATTTTGTGAATTTGTGCTTATTATATAACCAGGTCATGATCTGTAATCGGACTGAGTTTGTCAATCAGAATTTTTAAGTTAGATTAAAAGAGAATCAACTAAGCTCTAAAACTAATTTAAGTTATAGCTTATTGGCCAGCTTGGAACCATTTCCTTGAAGAGAAATTGTTAGATACGACTATGACCGACAACATTTATTAAATAAGACCGACAAATATATTAATTTAAATGGGAATCTTTTATTCACGTTATTAATGATCAATTTTAGCTTTGACATTGTTTCCATGATAATATAAAAAATAAAAAGAACAATGAACAATTAGGACAACGTTTGAAAATTTAACGTACATGAGTTCTGAAAAACTTTGAGCAGGAGTTTTTGTTCAACACTTCCGAAAGGGGTGAAAAACAAGACTGCTCAATGTTCATTTACTTACTGGTCTAAAGAGAAACAACTCAATATTTGATTAAGAAATAATCTCTAAAAGACTTCATCTCTGTAAAACTCTTGCCTTACAGCAATTTAATTGTATACAAAGCTAAAGAACAGGAAGCTAAGGAAGAAGGAGAAAAAGAACATAAAATATAAGAAAAATGGTGAACTTCTAATTCTTTAAAAATCTCTTCTGCAAACATCAGCTCAAACGAAACCCAGATAGGATCATTCGAGCTATCTCTACAGCATGAACCGCAGCCACTCCTGAAGATACAAGCACACCCAACATAGCAATTGCTATCATCCCTAGCGTAAAACTTGGCCTCCTATCCATCAAATAATTCTGCAACAATCCCACTGCTTCGCATACATCCTTATTATAATCCACATAATATTGCTTTTCCCAATTCATCCAATGTGAAGGCAGCTGTTCGTTGCTGCTCTCCGACAGTTTTGTCTCTCGAATGCGCATACGAAGCACAATCATGTTTTCTTCTACCAGTCTGCCTCCATAATCTCGACCTTTGGGGTTTGATCCTCGGCTACTGCTTGCAGCCATGGATATGATACTGGGTTTCTTTGGACATGGTAAAAGAGGAGGAATTCCTGAAGGATGGTGATCGTGAAGAATCGTGGAGGTGTGAGAGAGGAAATCGGTTGCTTGCATGGTTGAAGATAGTTTCGTAACTTTGCTTAACGAAATAACAAATATAATTGATTGTGAAATCATTGGCCAGATAGTTACAATATTTATAGGGAATATCAAACTACTGGAAGTCGCGTGCTAAGTTGGAAATAATGTAATAAGAAATAGGTCCCTGTAGATTTACAATATTTATAATAATACATAATTTATGCTTTTGTATCAAATATGACCGTAACATATCCAGAACAAAGAATACTTTCAATACTATAAGAGCTTATTTGGATTATGATATTCTTACTCTATTTTAAAAATAAATTTAGTGACACTAATATCTAGTGTAACTAGTTGATATTTTATTAATATTTCACAATTAATACTTTTATTTCACAATAATTTTTGCTTTAAAGTTGCTTAGGAGTGCATGACTTGATCATTTTAATAGGAGTTGTGGACTTATTTTATGGAAGTAGATAAATTATGTCTTTATGTGATAAAGCATTAAGAATAAAGGAGTTGAATGTAATTATCTTATTATAGAATCTTCGCAGCGAAGGGTTAAAAAGTTTATAGAAACCGAGTAGGCAGGCTTATGGTATAAGGCTTGGAAACTTCAAACGTGTACGCGTCTTGGTCCTTATTTACAGGAAATTTCTATTTGAAAACTTAGAAGCAATCAATTATTCTTATAAAAAAAAAGAAAAAAGCTTATAACGATCCAAACTTTCGAAGGATATTCCTATTTATTGTCTACGTTATCTAGGAAAACAAATAGTATTGATATTGAACACAAGACAAAGAGAACAACACAAGAATTGATTCGGTGATAGTGATAGAAATTTATTTAAGAAGGAAATAAACAAGGATTGGACCAATTATCAAAAAGAAAATTATAATTTTTGAAGATATATATGTCATGGGGAATGAAAATCATTGTCCTAATCTCCAGCAGCCAATGAAATGATGGCCAGTTATATAAACTCTCAAAGTTCAAATTTAAATTATCGGATCATAATAAAATAAGAAAAACGATAAATTGTAAAAGTATAATTACAATAATATGATAATATATAAATTATATTCAGAATAATGTAGTAAATGATATGACATCATTATTTTTAAAGTTATTCATTATATTAATAAATATATGAAAAATCACTTTTATATAATTAGGAAAAGATTAACTCTAGTATATGAAAAAATCTACTTCCATAAATATATGCAGATAATTAAAATTTTGACTTCAATATAAGATTAAGAATTTAGTCCTCCGCCTAGTGACAGAGGTATAAAAAAATGATTAAGAGAGATTTCTCTTGATAGTAAAATTATTTAGGGTAATTAGTTAAAATTTATCAAAGATTCAATGATTTTATTTTGACCAATTTTTTTTTTTTTTTTTTTTTTTTTGTAACCAAGGTGTCCGGGCCAGCTTACGCGCACCTCGATTATTCCTCGGGGGAGGCTAGCGCAGCATCCCACCGCCACGACCCCCCACTTAAATTGCAGCGCACCCCAAGAATCGAACCCCAGACCGTGCGCCTAACCACACAGTCCATAGCTCATTCCTACCAATGGGGCTAACCACAGGTGGGTTTATTTTGACCAATTTTGTCATGTGTATCTAAATAGTTATGGATGGAATTCCGGAACATCATAAAATCAAGCTTGTTATAATATAATATTAAATTGCTATTTGATTTAAAATTTAAATTTAAAAATAAAAATTCAAAAAATTATATTTAAATGATAAAATAATAATTATAGAATATTTGCGAAACGTCAACAAAACAAGAATTTGAAAAGTTAAATGTGTTATAGAAAAGATTAATGAATTATGTAGCAAAAATTTTTATATTTTAATATTATTATTAATATTAATAATAAGAAACGGCATTTATCTCGTAGATATATACTTACCTTGTCATTTATCTTAATAATACTTACATCCTTATCTCACTTCTAATTTCAACAATGAATTATTGTTATCTATGTTTCTGTTTCTATTAGATTCCACTTTTAATCAAGTGTTAGGACTAAAAATAAAATAATATAATTGACTTTCTAGTTCTTAAACAGTCTTCTAGTTGATTATTTCTAGAATATATTCTTATTGATAAGCCCACCCTTTTGAAAATTTTGACTTAATTTAAGAAATTCTATCCTCTTCTCTTCGTCAACATGAACATGATTATATGTTATGCTTATAATTTTGATTGACAAAAGGGTTAATAAATTGAATTTTAGTACAGTTTCTTTGTGAAATTTTCACGTTTTAATCATTGAAATTGAAAAACTAGCGTACTTCTAAATTAAATTGAAATTTTCACGGTTTTTTTTTTTTAAATCGGTGCCCAATTTGATTAAAATTGGATCTAAATTTTTTAATTCAAATTCAGTCTGATTTTAACAAGAGATTGAAAATTGGTCCCCTGTTCAAACCAGAATTGGGTATGAGTCTTATTTTTAAAATTTTAAACTTGTATAATTTAGTCCTTCTTTTAAATAAATTTTAAAAGTCTTATATTTTAATCCAAAAATAAATAAATATGAAAAATAAATAAATATTAATATAAATAACTAAACAAAATAAATAAATATCCAAATTCAAATAATAAATAATTAAACTTTTACTAATTAAATAATAAAATTATCCTTATAAATATAAACAAATTCAAAATTAAATAACTAAATACTTTTCAATTTCAAACAACCAAACAAGAAAAAATATATATAAGCATAACAATTAAATATCCTCTCATAATATAATTGTACAAATAAAAAAAACTAAAAATCAATTTATATAATAACTAATTAAACATCTCCTCTTAAAATATTAAAATTAGCATTATTAATACAAATTAATTTGAAATTAAATAATTCATAATTTATCATCTTTAATTTTAAACAACCAAAAAGAAAAAAGCTATTAAATTTCAACTTGCAACTCCATCCTTAATTTGTTTTCAAAAGCTCCAAATTTAGAAATTTATCATATTTAAAAGGCACAAGTTATAAATAAAAAAAAAGAAATGAATAAATTAATTATAACAAAAAAATCATGTTAACTACTTGTAATATTAATATTAGTAACAATTGTATAATTATTACTAAAAATTATAATCAAAAGTTAGAAGTAAATCCATATCGATCACAAAACATCAATCATCAATTATAAGTATTAAATCCAAAATTGTATTTTGCATTCCTAACATAATAAAGTTTACAAGTTCACTAAAATAAATAGAAAATATAAAAATATAAAGCATTTTTTGTGACATAAAAAATGTTACCTTCAACACGGTATCTATTTCTTGAAATAACTCTTTAATATTTAATTTAATATATATGTCAGATGATCGTAACCAATCACAAGTGCAAACAAGAGCCTCTGCCATCTTTGGAACTAAGAAGCTTCTAAAAGGATCCAAAACATGGCCTCCTGTATTAAATGCCAACTTGGATGCAATTGTAGATACTGACATAGCTAATACATCTTTTGTAATCAAAGATAACACTCGGTACCACAACTATTAACCTTCTATCAATTCAAAATATCAAAATTTTTTTCACCTCTATCCCTTATCTCAAGCCCATCTTCAAAGTACCTATCAATTTTAGTTTTAAAAGATGTATTATTCTATAACATTAGTTCACCATATTCTTCATCTAATATACACTAAAAACTAATTTATATGTCATTGCCATCACACCCCTCATACTATTGGACATTTTAGATGAGCTACCAAATTGTGTTTGCAAATTAGGATCAGAAAATTTAATATTATACAACTCATAAAGACTATATAAAGTAACATTCACCTTGATTTTTAACATATTAGCTTTCTGTACATTATGACTTTTATGAATCACTTAATTCACATATCTCATCTTATGTCAAGAATCAAGAAGAGTTGTAACAAATAACAAGACATTACAATTATCAATGTTTACAAAATATTTCTTAAATTTCTTCAACATACCAACAGCCATAGAATTTACATCATCATCAGTAGATTAACAATGCTTTTTAAGTTGCAAACCGAGCCTTAATATTTCTTTCATGTAAATGTTACTTGTAACATATAAAGAATCATAAATAAGCAAAGTGGCCTTATAAAACATCTTCAAGAAAGGTAATAAAAATTGAGACTTTTCCTAATCACACTGAGTTAGCACCCCCGATTTATTTTATTTTGCCAACTCCCCAATATATTTAGTATCTTGACTTTTAAGCAAATAAAATGCTTTTTCAAAGTTTAATACTTTTTCTAACATTAGGTACATAGAATTCCACTTAATTTCAACATCTAAACAGAATAAGCTTTTGCATTCAATTTTTTATTGACTCATAACTTCTTTAAATCTTTGCAACCTAGATGGAGAAGATCTCACAAAACGTATAATATTACGAATTTTGCAAATTAACACATCAAGTTCTTTTAGTTCCTTCTTAACAATTAGACTCATCAAATATATACAACATCTCATATGAAGCAAATCACTATTTAAAAGTGTCGAATTCCAATTTTCACATATCCTCTTCAAATAAAAAATGCCAACATCATTAAAACTAGCATTATCTACAGTTATGGTCAAAACATTTTCAATACCCCATTCAAGCAAGCATTTATTAATTGTCTTACTAATTACAATCCTTGCATGACTAGAAATTGAACAAAAATTCAAGATCCTTTTATGTAATATCCAATCATCATTAACAAAGTGTGCAGTTAAACATATGTAATTTAAATTTTGACAAGATGTTCAATAGTCAGTAGTAAGACTAATCCTTGACTTAAGTTTTTTAATATATTGTTTCAACATTTTTTTTCTCATTAAAATATAGTTGAAAACAATCTCTAGCCATAGTAATTCGAGAGGGGATATTAAATTTAGGCTATAACACAGAAACAAACAATTTAAAACCTTCATGTTTAACATGTCTAAACAAAAACTCATCTAAAATCAAGTACTTAGCAAGTGCCTTTGTACTTTCTTTTTGCTTAAAGGTCTAATTAACTAATCGATTTAAACTTTCCCCCTCAGAACTCTTCAATGCCAATGTTCTTTGTCTTTTATCAACTATATTATGCGAAAACTTCTTACGCCTATTTAGATGATTGGATAAACTATTAGTTTCAGTTGCACTCGAGTAACAATATAAATCATAACAATAATTACATATAATACACATACTATTATCATTAGAAGTTAAAATTTTAAAGTGGTCCCATACTCAAAAAGCATTTTTTTGACATTTTCGTGTTTTTAATGCCGCCACAGAAGAAGTGGTTCGTGATTGATTGATCATTTCCTCTAAATTAATTATCAGACTTTCTGTTGTTGCACTATCTTTCATATCTTTTTCATATGCAATGAAAATCTGTAATAAGAATTTATACAATATTTTGTAAAAATACCATACAAATCTTTTTTATTATGTAATTTTATACTTTTAACTATTAAAATATTCAAATCTCACTTCTTAACTTGCTCTTATTTTCTATTTATGATCTAATAATTCTAATAAATAATTTAGTTTAACAAAAAATTAAATATTCGAATATTTATTAATAATTTCATTATTATATTTTACTAAAGTTACAAAAGTTCTCTTATGTTCTTTCAATCCCAAGGCAATTTATCATTTATGTTAATTCATAAAATAGATTGAGATAAACCTTTTACTTCCTCAACCAACTTCTAATCAGAATCTGCATTAAAGATTTAACAATTATAGCTTTCCAAAAATGAAAATTTTGAATTTTTCAAAAAGATATATTTGCCGCCAAGTGGCATTCTAATAAGAGAATCATCCATGCAAGTGTAATATTTATGTCGTCCCTAAGATTATGCTAAGGTACTTGCATCAATAAAGTCAAAATAAAATGAAACAATACAAATTTTAGTATGCTATTAGCATATGACAAGCCACAATATTCACGTGCAATTCTTTGGCGTCAGGCACTGTTAACAATATGTAATCTATCAATAGCTTTATTATAACAAGAATAAATAACGCATCTTTATTAAAGTGATAGGCAATATTGATAAATAATTATGGCATGACAGCTAAAATGAAAGTATTTGAAAAAATTAAAGGAAAGAAAGAAATATAGCACTAACAATTAGCAAACCTCTTTTTATAAAGCTTCAAAACTTTGAGATAATTTTTTAGCCAGCTGCAATAAATCAAATTGATCACTATATGCAGTTCAAATATGATGTTAAACCTGTCAAAATGAAATAATACATAATTAATCTTCAAATACAACCAGCTACCAGTAAAACATATTGTCTTAACCAATCGTAAACTAACCAAACAATATATAATAACAATATATAATATCTATTAAGTATAAGAGTAAAAAGGAAAAATCAAAACAAAGCCCTGTTACTGTAAATTCACACTTCTATAACCCTAAAAGACATCCTTTTCTCCACTTTTAATTTTGGATTCCGAGTCTTGCCAAGCAGACAACAGCATCTCTAAACTCACAGCATAGACATAGTCAAAAAAATTATAGATAACAAATATATCATCGATTGAAGACACACAGTAAAAAAAATTGAAAGGCCGTAATTTTTTAGCGTTGTTGCAATAGACAAAAGAGAAAGTGTCAATCAAACATACTGCTTAAGCTATCTATTATACTGATGAAGTAAATAATATGTTGAGTACGAATCAGTAGCCCATCCGATGTTTTTTCCTCCTTTCATCTATTTGTATGAAATCATAAAAAAAGAACCTAAAAAGAGTTTAATACCTGGCACCTGGAAGAACAGCAGTGGGTGACAACGACGACAATAGCTGAAATAGTAGTGAAAGAACAACAGATAGACGACGACAACGATAATAGCTTGAACAGCAGCGAAAGAACAAAAGCTAGAGGACAACGACAATGACGACATGAACTAAAACGGCAGGGAAAGGATAGTAGCTGGAGGACGACGACAGCAGCGAATGAAGCCAAAGTTGAGAGAAAACGATTTAAGTTTAGGAAAATAGGATAAAATTAAAAAGAATTTTATTTATGTATAATAAAAAACGAGTGCCGAATAAAAATCGGTATCCGGTAAGGCAGTATCCGATTCGATCCGATTTAAAATCGAATTTTAAACTTAGGGCCAAATCCAGTCTTAATTAAATAGAGATTCGATTTATTAAATACCAAATTTTCGGAACTGGACTGAGACCTGAAAAATTCGAGTATTTTAAACACTCCTATCGCCTATACATCTTTAGCCTTCGTTTATATTATTTTTTTTTATATTTTAATTATACAATTCATTAGAAAATTATCATGCTTTCATCCACAAGACCCTCCGTAATTCTCATGGTAGCCGGAGTCTCTTCCGGCAGCACAGACTAAGCCGCAGAGTTTTCTTTTTTTGAGGGTGGAATTGTAAATTGTGGGAAGGAGTAGTAATGATGAAGAAGAAAGAAAAGCCGCT
Organism: Trichilia hirta; assembly: GCA_035221805.1. NCBI lineage: Eukaryota > Viridiplantae > Streptophyta > Magnoliopsida > Sapindales > Meliaceae > Trichilia > Trichilia hirta. The sequence continues at coordinate 4,018,079 of JAWDEX010000022.1, forward strand.
TCCATTTTTGCTGAGCTGCAAGTTTTGAATTTGAGAATGAATGGACGATTCGGACGGACGTGGAGTCGGGATTTTCATTGTGGATTGATGGACAGAGAAATAAATATCTAGGGAATGGGCTAAAAACTTATTGGGTTGTTCACATGAGTCCTATTTCCACGTTTTCTGTAAAATATAGGGTTGATTTAATTAAGGTCGGCGATGATAATTTACTCAAAGGCCTTGGTTTTTAGCTTTGCAGTTTGTGCTTGTCCAAACAAGATGAAGCATTCGTGCAACTCGACGGTGCAGATGTTTGTACAGTATCAAGTTTAAGACTCTTAATTGCAGTTCCCAAATTTTTTATTATATATTTCAACTCTTTAATCATATTTTTTTTACCACATTTTTATGAATTAAAATTATAACTCCAAAATTAAAAATTTTAATAAACGCAAGAGTTAAAAATTATAACGAAAAAAATTAAAAAATACATCAGAAAATTTGGGGGTTGGAGGTTGTGCTTTTTTGGGACTACATTGTAGCATGACCAGAGCATTTATTAGTTGCAACGTAGCGTTGAAACGGACAGAAGAAAGAAACCAAAGGCAGAGTAGATGGCAACGGCAACTTTAATATATAGGATTAATAATGTACAGTTTACCACATGACAACAGAATGCCGTCTAGCACAAGGCACCGTAGATGCATGCGAAGTCTATGATATTTCACGTGGGGTGTTGACAATTGAATGCTTTTCCCAGTAAATAAAAAACAAAGAAATGGATAAGTAATGCATAAATGCAGTGGGAGTGCTTCTAAATAAACAAATACCTTAGCCTAATACAAACCAACATACAAGGAATATAGAGTGGAAACCATTAAGAAAGGATGTTTATTTGAGCTTGCATATAATCAGCTGAATGACGTGAAAGTAGAAACTACTTCATTGTGGCGAGTCTCTGTTCCTTTAACATTATAACATGTATATATAGACCAGCTAACTAAATATGGCAGTCCTTTGGATATCATTGAGCTAACAAAACCTATGCTCTTGAAAAACATGAACAATCACAACTTACATAGTTGCACAAAGATTGACGCCATTTGCAATGTTCAATTATAGAAATTAGGTGAAGATTCAATTTTGAGGACGAAATAATGTTTGTGGAGCTGCAGCCAGTGACTAATTCGTTATTGGTTACTATCCACAACTTCTGAAGAGTAGGATATCTACACTGGATGAGTTTACTGATCAACCAGGGCAACAACCTGGAAAATGAGGAAGAAACAAATTCTTAATGAAGGAAAACTAGAGTTGAATGGTAACAACAATGATCAGAATAAGTAGATTCTTAAATAAGTAGGCACTACAAAGTAATAGGCTCTTCATCGTCAAATGTGACTGCGTACCCTGTGGATTTTCTATGATAATGATTTAGTGTCATGCAACATCAAAGCAAACAGGAAACTTATTTGCATGTTTAAATTAATAAACTTGCATCAGGAACTCAAATTTAGTATCAGTGGTTGCAGTCATTGGCACTGAAGCAGAAATCCGGTGATGAAAAACACATCACAAAGAAATGTCAATGCCAGATTCCAAAGGATATGTTATATTAGAAATATTAGATTCGAATGGGTGACAGAGAAAAATATATTTAGAAAGAATTGGGTGCCTGTACTGGCATGCGGAAAAATATATTTGCATGCTTCATCAAAAGGGAGTTTGAAAAGAAAATGAAAATGAATTATCCATTCTTTAAACAAAAATTAGAAAAATAATTATTTTGCATGACACGTAAGAAACACAAGTATGTCAAGGAAACAACCAAGGACCTCAAGTGAAGTGAACTCTGCATTAATTGTGGAAGATTTTCAACTGAATCAGTCATCATAGGAGGAATGAGAAACAGCAGTACATCCTGGGTCAAAAGGATCTTCCGATCCACAGCAAAGCCACCATTGGAAAACTTTGCCAGAGTCCGGGGTATCCATGGTGCCTCCCTTGTAGACACTCCCAAGCTTGCTCATTGTTTCCCCTGAAGGAGTGGACTTAACAAGGTAAACAAAATGATTTTTGTTTCATCAATTAAAGCCAAAAAATAGCAAATGGAACAAAGCAGCAAGATATCTGAAATATAGTAACTGTATGAGGGATATTGTAGGTTGCAAAGGTCATGTATTTGACATGTGTAGAAAAACAATTTTAAATGCCAAAGTAGGTAGTTTCAGTAAGTTAACAGCCTTGTAAAATCTATTCAACAATAAATAAACGGAGAAGAGTTTAGATACCAACGTAGTTTGTTACAAAAGAGAAATCATCATGCAATCTTAAGTAAATGAATGAGTAGATGTGCCTAAGCCTAAAAGAATTTCCAAATTTCTAGTGTGCAGAATATGAATGAATATGTCACCACATCTTGCTTCCATGAAACCAAATCAGAGCTAGTTAACAAATAGAAAGAGGGAAGTATAGTCCTACGCACATTAAATCTTCGGTCAAGGTCATGGGTTACAGAAATGTTACCTGTCAAAAGGATTTGTGGTTCTCATCCGTTACACAAATCATGAAAAGAATTTTAGCATAAATTAAATGCACTCCTTTGTAGTTCATTAAAAATACACTGGAGTTCCTGTTATTAAGAATTAGATTCAACTGCTTAGCACAGTCTCATTTGTAAAAGTTACAGAGATATACAGATGATGAAACTTCCCTGAAGATAAATAGATGAGTTCTTAGTGTAGTTAGATACGAGATTGAAGCTTAGATGAAAAGAGATTGGCCGCCAAGAGACCTCTCCTTTCTTCAAGTCAACTAGAACTGGGATTTCAGTGGCTGCATGTTCTGAAGGACTACTATAATTAGGAAATCAGACGTTGCTACTCCTCGGAGGATTATTGGAACCTTGGGAAGCAATGAAGGCAATGGTAGCTTTTAGTTTTTATTTATCAAACTCAGCGGACCAAGGGAGAACTCTGATCAGAAGTGCTGCGATATGTAAGATGAAATTATTTTCCACAATTGTAGCAATTCTGGTTCTCTAGCAGGCATGTTGTTGAAGTATGTATTTACATTTACAGACAATTCGTTTTGTTCTGCAACAAATTTTCATTAATTTGATAATGAAAGTTACTGTTTCAGTAGCAAATTCATTTTCTATGAGAATGTTGCTTGATGTGAATTATATAAGCAAGGTTGAGACAGTTCTTCATTGACAGGATCAATTCTTCGAAAGCTGCCATATGGCAAAAGAGTGTTTGGTGTGAGACTCCAAGCAGACAACTATAGACGTCATTTGTTAGAGCAATGCAGAATCAACTAGCCTATTTCAATTGACTTGGAACAAGAAACAAGTAAAGCTTTCATTAAGCTACAAAAAAGTACATATTCACACAATGTCACAACCAAGTGACAGTACAACAATCATCAAAGCTGAGATAAGAAATAAAGGAAACAAAGTGCAACAATTATCAGCATCTTAAACAAAGCCATCAGTTTTGATAATTTGAACCGTATTCTGCTGAACTCTGCACCTCACATTAATTCTATAACTTTAGCTAAATTTGCACTCTGATGTCAGCCGTCATCCATTGAATTGGGAAATTTTGATCTGACACCTATAATTGTAGGATAATTATATCAAAAAATTTGGCATATCAGAACTGAAGGACATAATACTCATGTCTAGTTTGGACAGAGAGTTATAAGAGAATACACCTTCATTTGCCTAAAGAATGTGGTCTAATTTTATCGGTGCTATACCAAATTTGTTACAAAACTTCCACGTACTAATAAGTTTGTTATTAATTTAGTTTGTTATCAATATAGTTTTTGATGGTTCTTCTACAAGCAAACTAACAAACTATCATAGTTTGGGATATACCTTAAACATTGTAACTGAACAAACATACGCATTTATACTCCAGCACAGTCGAAACAAAGGTTTGGTACGGGATTAAACATATCCCATAATACCACCACAAAATTATTATTTGAATAGTAACAACAGAAATATTTAAATTCATTACGAAGATTTGATTCTCTACAGGCATACCTACATTTCAATCCCTCTCTTAATCCACAGTTGATTAGTAGTAACATAACAAACTTTACCTGCATTACTCATCATATGTTATTCTAACAATCAAACTCCAATAACTTAAAACACGAATTCCCACATTCAAGCACCCAACATACTATTGAAAATTCAAAAAAAGCACAGGGCGATCTACAAGCTCAGAATTTGAGACAAAAATTATGATAAATGAGCTGGCTTACCGCCAAAATGAGCAGCATGAAATCTACAAGCTCGAGGATGATTGAGCAAAGGGTCGAATTGGTTTTTGTAGTTCTTGCAAGTTCTGAGAGTGGTGTTGCTGTTGGGGTCCGCTGAGCATTGAATTGAATTGAGTTTAGGTGAATATTTGGCAATGGTTATTGGTGTCCTAAGTCCCAGATGATATCGGAAAGAGACAGAGGCTGATGAATTTCTATGGAGTGAAGAAAAGGAAGGAAGGGTTATCAATCTGTCACTTTACAAAACAATTGAAAGGACTATGAAAAATTGGAATTCTGATTCTGACGGATTTGTGAAAAGAACTAGGATCAGCTTGGGGAAAGTATGGTTTCTATATTAAATAATTATTTTTTTAATAAGATTTTTATAATTACTAAAAATTGATTTCATATCATCGTGTTATTTAAAAAAAAAATGATGCGATAAAGTATGCAAAATAAAAATTGAGACAATTTAAACTTTTTTCTTTTTCTTTTTGGGAGCTCGATAATTTAATTCTTTAAAAACTAAATTAAATTACTTCCAAAAATTTAAAATTTAATCTTCTTTTTGAAAAAATAATTATAATCAAATAACAAAAAATATAAAAATAATTTAGCATCAGAAACGAAAATCTCCCTGTAATTAAAAATCATCTAAAAGGATTATGCATTTTCTATAAATACAAAATAAATTGTTAATATTTATAAAAATTATTTTTTAAATAATAATTATTAAACTAATATCTAAAAATATAAACAAATTTGTAATATTTTTTAAAGATCATTTTTTTTAATGAAAAACAGTAAGAATATGTTCCATATTATACCTAAAATTAAGTTAATAGTTTAAAAAATATATATAATTAATTTAAAAATAATAATACTATTTTCAACTTCTTAAGTAAAATTTTGAAAATAAATTTTTCTGTTTTTATAAATCAAGCAATTAAGTATTTTTTTTAATATCTTTTTTAAAATGAAGAATAATTTTTTGAATATAATCAAATAATTCATACTTCTAGTAATTTCATTAATCCACAAAAACTCATTATTTTCGATGTGAATTCCAAACCTACCACGTTTCCTATTTTCGGATTTTTCAAAAAATGTAGTTTTCAAATTTTCACCCGGGCTGGGAAGGAACAAATTAACGACCTCAACGCAGCAAAAGACCAAACTACCCGTTATCCACAACCGACTGCCTGGGTGCTTCCTGCAACTGCAAGTAAACCACGGAAACCCTAGAATTCTTGGCTTCAATTATGCTTCAAATGAATCAGTCATAAAGCTCTGAAGAATGGAAAACAACATTGAAGAGCCAAGCACTGCACCAGAGTCCGGAGAGTGGTACAACATAGAGCTAGGTCCCTCCTTCAAAGACCACAACCACCAGAACGATCACTCTCCCAAGTTCTGCACTTTACGTTGTAAGTGCTTCTTTTTCTCGAATATTTTCTGTTCTCTGTTCATATAAGGAGAAAATTGAGTAAATTGTGAAAAAACATTTGAGTTTTGTCTATGCTTTGTTGTTTGGTCTTGCTTAGAATATCTAGAGTGAATTCAGGTGAGCAACATATACTGTTAATCATCTGAACTTGTTTTTCCTTTTTAAATTTTTGACGAGTAAGCTTTAGAAAATGAAAGAAAAAAAAAGATATATCACGTGGGATTAGAATATTAAGAGTAAATTCAAGTCAATACACGTTCTTTGGTTGTTTTTGTGAGAGAGTTTAGGATAAGAAGAAGCTATCGGATTCCATTCTCCTCACAGTTGGGAACTAATGATTGGCTATGTCTACAACGATTTTGGATTTGCTCATAATGATCAAATTATATCTGGTCTTATTTCCACTTTTTCAGTCATTCTAGATACAACTTTTAAATATTGGATTTTCTGTTATTTAAATCGTGTATCTCCACCACTTGTAGTGATTTATCATTCAATGCATGTCTGAAAACCGATATCCAATTGTAATCTTTCTGCATAAGCAATGCATTCAAAGTCATACTGACCTTACCTTTTCTACCCATCCAGACGATTCCTCTCAGATCCAGTAATCTTATATTCCAGTAAAATTATTTCAGTATAATAGCAGAATTGAGGATAGGGAACTATATTAGTGACCTACGTACCTTTGTTGTAAAATCAACTAGGATATAGATAAGATGAATTGAATTTTAATAGCTCCTTTTTTTGGCGGTTGCTTTAGTTTCAAGCCAAGAGTACACATGAGAAAAGGAATTTTATTGAAATTGTATCAAATTGAAAAATTAACAGCCATGGAAACAAGAGAATCATGCATTTTGTTCATTTGATTGGGTAATTATATGTCTTTTTATCATTTTCTCTGAAATCAAAATGTTACTAAGGCGTCAGATATTGTTTTTGTGTTATATGCAGACATTTCATGGTGTTGACATATTCTGTTTTCTCCTTTCTTTTCTGCATAGATGAATTCAAACCAGCTTCCATTGATAGTAGCCAACCGGGATTGCTCCACAAAAGCAAGGATAACCGAGTTACTGTAGAATTTCAGAACAACCAACATGGAAAACCCAAGGTGACCTTTGAAGGTGTTGGTGAAGATTACAGGGATAACGATGCAATTCTTTTTTTCGATGGTGAGAAATTTAGGTTGGAGCGATTACACCGAGTGGTGAAGCGTTTGAGGCATGTTCGGCTACCTGGTGAGCCTCTAGCTGCAGCTGCATCAACCATGACTACTTCTGTTGTACCTTTAGTGGAATCTTACTCAACACCAGTTGGTAAAGGATCCAAACTACGAACTTTGAATGCAGACATTGGTCATGAAGTGGTGAGTCAGTAGATTTTCGCATCTTTATTTCCAAGACTAATGATAACTATTTAGCTGCTTTGTTGATTTAAGGCTGCACCCACATGGAATAGTGTCTATTTGAGTATATGCTTTAATAGGAATGGAGTCATTCTTGTGGCAGTTGGATACTTTTAGGTGCTTACTGCATTATGTTTGGTTATTCTGTGGCTTAATGTTTCATACAATGAATTCAGATCCGAATTTGTGTTGCAATTTTCTCTTCGGTTTTCCCAATTATAAACATGAAAAAAATACATCTGTTGAAGTTATATGATCCTAATTGATCTGTGAGTGTGACTCTAATTTTGACATCTATAATGAATTTTTAATTTATCCATTTTCATTTCTTCAATTCACCAGGCTCAGGTGGAACAGATTGACGTAGGAAACTCAACAAGCTTAGGTATGGTTCCTATTTCGCTTTCTCCCAATTGTCTTTATAATTTCTGCTTCAATGAGAGTGTAGCTTGAGTTCTGGCTATGAGGATGTACTGATCAAGACTCAAGCAATATTAGATGGACTCAAGTGATTTTCTTGACTTTCTTCTTTCATACCATTAGTTTCTCTACAGTTTTAGAAGCCCACCTGAATTCAATCAATCTCTTTGTTTACTGTGTACGAATTCTGTTTGAAAGTAAGGGTTTCTGTTTTGCATGTTTTGATTTATGCATCAGAAATACATCTGTTTTGCCTCTTCAAGGGGCTGCTGAAAATTGGACCAATTTTAGTCTTCAATAATTTACAGAGTTTAAATAATATTTTGAGAGAATGTTTCAGGTATTTTAATTTATATTTTATCTGAATTCAATGGAGTAGCTGCGTTGACACCTTGATAATTGCAAGTCCATTGATCACAAGCATGCTCAGAGCCACAGCTGCACATGTGCACACACTTACAATTAGTTTTACTTTCCGACATATTCATCACAAACACCCAGCCTAATGTTAAGAATGATGATTTTAACTATTATCTGATGCGAAATTCCCTGCATATAGGTGAAAACAGAAAAATAAATGGAAATTACATTTTTTTCATCTAGCACGTATTTGGTAATTGATTTTTGACGGCTGAGGAACTTTAGCTGCATTAAATTTTCTTTCTTAAAAAAGTATGTCAGGTTTACTCCTGTTTAATTGACTAGATTTCCTGTGCACAGGTGCAGAACCCAAAAGTGAAAAGGATGTTGAGTTTTTGCCTTGCCTTCCAAATCCATCAACCTCATCACCTGATGAACCTGAGGAAAATGTAGATATAGTTGATGACAATGATGTCTGTGAAACAGCAAAAGGAGGAAATGCTTCTGCAAAGGAATCTTGCACTGTTCTTGATATTGATATCAACTTGCCACATCAAACTGAAATTGATGATGAAATTGCTGATGTAGATGTTAGTGATGATGGAGCTGATAAGGGCCCTAACGCTGCAGAAGCTCTTAGAGCTCAAGTAAATGCAGAAGGGCGAGAGGAACAGCCTTCAAGCTCGAGCAGCAGCAGTGACAGTGAGAGTACTGGGACAGAAAGTGGGAGTAGGAGTGGGAGTGGAAGTGAAAGTGGGAGCGGTAGTACTAGCATTGACACTGAAAGCAGTGATGGTGACTCAGTTAACTCTATCTGAGGTATCGAAGTCTTCAGGCCATTTAGTGACTCACAATGTTAGTCTCTCTGACTGTGTGCCCTATTGAGCTCATAGATAACAGCAGGTACAAATCTACAAAAGCTCTTCTACTGTTGCTGATTTTTTGAGGGAGCTTTGATCCACATGCATGACAGTAACACAAAGATGGCGCTAAAGTTCTTCCTCTCTATTATTATTATTACTTTTTTTTGTTTTGTTTTAATTGTACGTAATGTAATTTGTCCTCATAATTTGATATGAAATTTGATTGTACTTATCAAATTATGGTTGTAGAAATAAGATTGAACTAATGTATATTGTAAAATTGTGTATGTAGAATTAAAGGTTGTAGAGCCAGAATGCTCCTGTCGAGCTTGAATGCTTCTGATTACATAATTAGGACGTGTGACATTATCAACAAGGCATTCCTGTATATGTATATTCTAGTTTTAACTGGAATTAGACATCAAATACTAAAGTATTATATGCCTATAGCTGCCGAGCAAACCATCTTGTTAACCAATTTAAGCCAGATACCAAACCTTGAAACACAATTGTGAATGAACATTTGATCACGGTTATGAATTAAATACATAAAATTTGTACCCCATTAATTCTGTCAAAAATTTATACTCAGTTATCGACAGCCATATCAAATCGTACATTGCTTGACTTTGTGGGGCAAGCAGTGCAAGGTAGACTGCGTATGAGCCAACACAAATTAGAAGAAGGACAAGAGGAGACTCAAAATCTGATACAGGAGCAGACGCTTATTTTTCTTGTTCTGTGCCTCTGTCCTCGCCACGTCCTTCACCTCCTTTATATCCATTCTGCAACATTTTATGCTCTGAGGGCAAGTTTTTCTTTGCTTTCTTGCTGCCTTCAATTTTCCACACGTCCCATATTCGGGTTTTTGGGGGAGGTATCACTTCTGCACTGGGTGCAACTAATCCTGGCTTCCCATCATCAATGACTTCATCTACCAATCCATAATCTTTTGCTTCCCAAGCACTCATGAAATAATCACGGTCAGTGTCCAATTCAATCTGCAAATAGTTAAAAGAACAGAAAAATATATAAAAAAAAAAAAAAGAAAATTAAAAAGGTAAACTAAAATGCATCACAAGCAATAATTGGTAAATGAAAGACTGTGAAGATACTATAATTTAATGCCGAACCTGCTGTTCAGGCTTCCCAGTAATTCTTGACAATATCTTGTTTAGCTTAACCTTGTGGTATGACATTTCTCTTATTCTTATACTCATCTCTGTTGCCTGAAATCACTTTAACTGCTCAATTAGGAGTTGAACCCCCAGGATAATAATCAAACTCCAATTCAGATAATAATCTTTGAAAATATAATATCAACCTAAGATAAATATCCTGTTACAATGAAAAATCTTATGGAGTAATGTAAGAAAAAATCTATAACCTTCTATAAAAGTTCAAATCATTCAAAGGATCTTGATACACTATCTGCTAGGATTCTACCTTTTGTGTTAATAATCACTATCAGCTAAACAATTATTTTAGTTCCAAAAGTCTGTCATCAACAATCATTTTTCTCTCAATTATCAAACGAATTAGCTCCAAAAGTCTAAGCACACCATGAAGAAATCAACACCAACCAATGAAGGAATTTTTTTACGAACAGCTGTGTAGTCATTATACCTCTTAACCGTCAACAAAATATTTGACACTCTCATGACAAGGAAACAAAAGCTAATAATTCTGATTAAATTAGCTAAGAACATTATTCCAACCTGAAACAAGAAGGCCAGTCATAGTTGAGAAAGTGTAGTAAAAGAATTCCTCACAAGAAAAGAACTTTGTCTGGCTATTTGTCGCAAAATGAGCTTAATACACACATAGAGAATTGCTAAAAGCAACCAGAGGAAAGTCTAATGTCAATAATTACTCAACTATGGAGCCACAATGGTAGCTTAAAAGCATTAAAAAGTAAGAATGAAATGATTGGAAGAGAAGAAAAGGCCTAAATAAACTGTTCCTGAAAGCCCCAGACAATTGATCCTCCCAAAAGTAACAATAATTTAATCAGTACAAGTTTCAGCATAGGAAATCTCTATAATTTTGAAGTTACCGAGCACGACTAAGTGAAGCAAACTTGGGTTGCTTTAAACACATTTACTGCCTTTATTACGCACATATCTACCACACCAAGAGTGCTCCTTCAACCAAATAATACTACAATCAGAAACCCCAGGAAAAGAGCACACCAAAGGCCTACAAATACAATTCCCCATGACAATGAAAAAAGTAATGTAGCCAAGAGAAACTGAATGTCTTGGCATACAAGCACAGGGAAGGTATCTGAATTTGCAAAAAGTCAGATTAGACTACAAAGACATGAATAGAAAGTGGAGAATTTCATCAACGATGAGAGACATGTTGAACACAAAAAACAGGGCAAAGAGACCAAAGAGACATTGCGGAGGGACGAGAACAGAATAGACACTCCAGCAACAAACTCAAATTCCAACTGAAATTGTAAAAACGTATTTGAAAGAAAATATCCCCTTCACGGTTATTTGCAACTTGTTAAATTAGCACATTGTGAATTGTTAAGTTACCACCAGACCAAAAGCTAAACATTGATAAGAACTCAAACAATTGTATTAAATTCTAACAAGCACCCTCATGGGCAAGACTAATATCTAATGGCCTTGTTATGTGGGCAAGCCCAAACAAAGAAATAGACAGGACAAAAACAAGTCCAAACAGAGAGATTAGAGACATGCAATTATACAAACATAATTCTCTTGGTCAAAATTAACTTTGACACCATGTTAAGTTAATACTTGATCCAAAAGCTTAAACCAGTAGGTAAGGGCCCAGACAACAACATTGAGCTCTAGCATAAGCCATTTACTTAAAATTGAAGTGCTTTTAAGAATCTCAGTCACAAAATATTTTATGCTTAAATGCTTGATAAGCTTACAAATCTATAAAAAAAGTGAGAGAACAGAGGAGGGGGGAAGGCTCATCCAGTCAACAAGGGGTTTGCTAGAAGTAACTGATACCTACTGCTAATGATTTATACCAACCATAATTTACCGGTAAATGGCAGTCTTAAAACTCCATGCTGCTTCATCTTGGCCTTTGTTTACTTTAGTAGGAAACATATTTTTCAGCCATGCTCTGATTGCTTTATTGGCAACCATCATCCTTTTTTAAGTCATCCAACACAAATTTAATATCATACCAGATATTCCAAGGATGCTTGTCTAGGAAGGAAGGGACCAATAATTTTATCATTTTCTTTAGATTTAAAGTTGGGGGTGAAGTCTCACTTCTCAGACTTTTGTGCATAAACAACTTCTTTTGTCCTACATAAAGTAAATAATGAATACTTACTTTGCCTCCAGCAGTTCCTAGTGGTTGATGAATCATCACTCTTCCATTAGGCATGCAAAACCTCTTCCCTTTTGTTCCAGCTGCGAGCAGAAATGCACCCATAGATGCAGCAAGCCCCATGCAAATAGTTGAAACATCAGCCTTGCACAACTTCATTGCATCATAAATTCCCATTCCTTTTTGCGGCGAAAAATGGCAAATGAAATATATGATCAGAATTGTACCAGAAATTTTCTAAATGTACATAACTCGGTAATGCTTGTACCGCAATTACATGGATCGTGAAGATTCTTTTGGCCAATTAAGTCCACCTCAAACATCTAATGAGATTACAGTGCAAATATAAAGAATTATTGACAAAAAAATTTTAAAACAATTTTCCACCCATTCTCTCTAGCACAACTCTCTTTTACAAGTATTAGGACTAGCTGATTGGGTTTGTAGAATTTTGAAGTCATAAATTGGCAGCAACACAGGCTTAGAGTTCTTCAAATGTTCAGAAATTTTTATTCATTTTGCTTCTACAAAAGAATGATATTATTATACTATTTCACATTAGTCTTGACTTAATAGATAACAGCATAAATAAAAAAAAATGAGCAGCAAAGCAACTATTACCGAACCTATAGATCAAGAATGGACCAATGCAACACCTGAAATTACATCTTAATCTGTTTGTGTATGGGAATGGGATTTTGGAGTTTGATATATTTGCAGATTTGGGATTAGAGTTTGTGCGAGAGAGAGAGAGAGAGAGAGAGAGAGAGAAAGAGAGAGACTGACAAAAGAAAACAAGAGAAAAAATTTCCAACATTCCGTGAAGTTTTCAAGGAACAATTTCCCTTGGTTTAGAAGAAAAATATGTAATGTTAAGGGGTATGGCCAAAGTTTACAGTTTCATGCTGTTGGAAATAAAAAATTCTTACTTTCCTCGACACTACCCAATGGAATTGTTGTAAGATCAGGTAATCTACAAGACAAGTGTCTGACTTATGAACTAACTAGGTCAAACAAGCCAAGGGCAGAAATGTCGGATCATCTTAGAGATTATTTGGTTAAGAAATCTCATGTAGCACAGATTATTTGGTTATGAAATCTCATGTAACCCCCAAAATGACCAAAATCCAATGACTCTATCCTCAACTACTTATCCAATATAAATCACTTTCAAAGAGAGGAAAGATATCCAAAAGAGGATTCACTTGAAAGGCACAATTGTCTAGATACAAGAAGAAAGATATGCCATTCCCTCTTTTATAATAATGCACAATATGCATGTTCTTTCTCATACTAATGCATTCCAATTACTCTCTTTTAGTTGGTATGCAGAACAATCTAGTTAATAAGGATGGTGAAACCAGATGCTGACAAATATGCATCACCTTTACTTTAACTCCTTTAATTCTAGACATTCAAAAACTTACCACCAAAAGTATATCCCAAATAATATGGTTTTCATCGTGCGGATAGCTAGGATGTGCAATAAATGATATTAAATATTGTAAAAGTTCATTCTCTAATTCATCAATGCTTCCTCGCCACATCATTTGCATTACACTTTGGAGATAAGTTTTGAAATATCAAATATTACACTAACTATCCACAGGCTTATTTAATATTTTTTCCTTGAGTCCAAGCACTTTCAGAAAAAACAAGCAATATCTTTTTTCCTGATTTCTCTTTGTTTAACCACAAATTTAATCTTCACTATCCTCATGAAATCACAAACTTTTAAGGAACTTATCATATTGAGATATCTAGGAAGCTCTTTATTTACTGGCATAAAATTTTTGATAGCAATCAATTCATAAGCTAAGTCAGCATCCAAATTTACTGAGAGAAATTCATTTAGAAATCCAGTGCAAGATCTATACAAGCATTTATACCACATAACACTCCTAAGACAAGCATCAACATTTTTTAATAATCAAAACATGGAAGCAAAATCTGACATAATAGATAGCATTTAATCTACCAGCTGTAACAGAGCCACCAGGTGAATTAATAAACAACTTGATATCCTTTTTGGAATCTTCTGCGTCAAGAAATAAAAGCTGACTTATGATAAAATCAGCAGTCAAGTCATCAACCTGTCCAAAATCAATAGAAACTTGTAGAACTCAATATATGGCAGAACCAAAACATTCCATATGCTTTTCCAGTGTATACACAAAGTTTACGCATAAACGACATCATCTAGACAACAAATCCTTATTCAAGGACAATAATAAAATCCTCAAAATCAAAATCACTTGAAAACAAAATTTCATGGAGCATAACTTATAAATAATAATTTGTCAACAAATCCCCAATAGTATAAAATACACGGCGACAATAAGTAAAGAAATTAAAAAATGCAGGAACTGAAAAAAATCACCTAAAACAAAGATAAAATCCAGAACCACTACTTATCCCCTAACAAATAAAAAATGCACACAAAAGATCAAATAAAGCCATAACCCACTTCAAAAATCCGACATTTAATTTCGAAAAGACAATCATTTGTATATCTGAAACTTATTAAAGGACAATAATAAACAAAACCAATCGGGAAATAGCAAATAAAAGCATAAAATCAGAGAGAAGATATAGAGAAATAAAAGAAGTAAAACCTGGGAGCCCAAGAAGATAATTCTCTGACGAAGTAGCATGTTGGTGGTATCAAGCTCCTGAAATCTCGGCAGCCATGGAGATGAGGTATTACTAGAAACAGATAAATTGGAGACATCCCAGTTGGTAGATAAGGTCTGGGATCTAGTAGGCGTGCTCTTCACAGCCTGAACGCAAATACGTCTCTTTGTTCTAATACTAGTATTAGTGTTATTCCAAGCAGCTCTGTTTCTGAGGTTGTTAGCGGTGGTTGTCGGGATGAGAAAGTGCGATTTTAATCGGGATTGGTTTAAGAAGCAAAGAGGTTTTGAAACTGAAGTTGCTGCAACGTGTGTTAAACAAATCTCCATCTTTCTTACTAGGATTTCAATGCTGGTATAGTTCTACAAAAATGGAATGCCGAAACCCGTCACATCGTCGAATGGATTGTGTTATTACTAATGTTATTTTGTTGGGAAGCTCGAACGGTGTCGTCGTGCTTTTGCAGACTGCCACGAAGAGTTGTTTCAATTGCATCTCTATTGAAATGACCAAATCACCCTTCAAATATTGTGTTTCATTTTCATGTGAGAAATAAGAAAAATAAAAATTAACGTAAAGGAAAGTGAGCCCATTTACACCGAAAGGCTAGAAACGTATTTATGGCAAACATATAGACTGTGTTTTTGTTTAAGAAATACAAATATTTAGGCATCTAATTGGCAGAATTTTATAATTAATATTGGTATCCTAATTAATAATATTAAAATTTTAACGCGGAGGAGTTTTTTATTTTTATTTTCATTTTCATTTTAAAGCTCAAAATTACAATTTTTTATCCAATTATCCGCCAATCATAGAGGACATAAAACGGTTAAGCCACCTAATTCATTAAAAATTTGTAATCAATGGTTCGGCAATCAAGACAAAGGAAATTGGAGTTTTTCTGATTAAACGGAAAAATCTCGAGACACCGGGAGGAGAAATGGCGAAATTCTCGGTGGGTAGATTAGAAGACGGAGAAGGACCAAGCAGTAGCAGGAAGCCAAAGGGACCAAGGAGATTTAGTCAACGTGAAAGCAACTTGAGGGAAGATATTCATGAACGAGAACAAGAAAATCCTGCAGTAGAGGAGCGCGAGGAAGAATATCAAGAATTTCCTTTTGATGAAGACGAAGAACAGGAACTCGAAGAGTTGGAAGAAGGCAGAGGTAATGGTTGCGGTAACGGAGAGATGGCTGATCCCGTGGTAGCTTCTAGAAATGAGGCCTTTTCTTTGACCCTTACAGACCCAGAAGTTTTCGATTGGCCCATTTGCTATCAGCCCTTGAGCATTCCTGTCTTTCAGGTTTGCTTTCTCTTCAAAGCGCTTTCTTTTATGCATATTTGGTTTTATATGAATATATTTTCAGTTGGGATGTTTGTTTTCCATGTAATTCTGCTGACTTTAACTTAGTTTCGTGTATTTTGGTTAGTATTCTGGAGGGTGTTATTCTACTGATTTTCGCTTGGTTTCGTGTATTTTCGTTAGTATTCTGGAGCGTGTTGTGTTCAGATTTTTATTTTTGGTCTGTTGAACTAAGAAGATTCTATGGTTGAGTGGTAGAACAAATGTTTGTGTTTCTTCAAATTGTAGACAGCTGAGAAGCGACCGAATACCACCCCTAATGTTGATATTTGGCTTGAAAAATTATGGAGCTTTAACTGAGACAACAAGAAGTTTGTCCAAACCTTCAAGAAGTTGGCCAGTAATTTAATTGAGACACCAAGAAATTTTCATGAATGTCATTTTAGTTTCTTTGCTCTTGAAAGGCATTACTTGCTCATTTAGATCCTCATTACTATGACTTACATATGACAGAGTGTTAACATGGTAAGTAAGGTTTAAAGTTTGAGATCATAAATGTAACACTCATGATGTTTGAAGCAGAATTTGATTTACTTATGACAATGGGTTAACTTGGTAAGTAAGATTTAAAGTTCGAGATAATAAATGTAATACTCATGATATGCAGAATTTGATTTACTTATGACAATGGGTTAACTTGACAAGTAAGATTTAAAGTTTGAGATAATAAATGTAACACTCATGATGTTTGAAGAAGAATTTATTGGTTCCTTTATAAGGTTGAAAGAAAAGTAAGCAATAATTGAAGGGTAGCTGCATTGCTTTTCATTTATTTATTATTCACATAATCTGTTGGTGTGGAGAATGCGATAATAATTTTAAAGATAGTGCCGATTCTGCTCCGTAGGTCATGCAAGGGCATCAATACAGTGTGCATAATAGGTCCAGCAGATTGACATGATTAGTTGCCAAATACATTTGAAGGACACTAACCATTGTTGGCATTTGACATGATTAAGTAGTGCTAGGCTTTTTAAGTCTTAAATGTTGATGCAAAATGTTTGTATGCGCATAGATACAAAATGATGTTACTTTTATTGTACAAGTGTTTAATGTGTTGAATTGATAAAACTGGAGTGGCCTAATAAAGTACTCAGTCACGGTACAAGATTTAGGATGTGTGATAGATGCTATAGTTGAGACAAATAACTATGCATCTTCCTTGTTATATTGATTGTATGATATCTTGATATCAACTTATTCTCCAGAGCATTGCTTATGTCTTTGTATACTTCTCTGTGTTGAATCTCTAGTCTTTTAATCATGTATATATCAACAATAGTTATTTATAAGGTTGTTTTCCAGACCTATCATGCGCCACTAAGGGCTGTGGTTTCTGTATCAGTAATTGTTTTGTTAATAGATACTTTAGTTTGTCTAAATTTTGGATTTGCGTCAGCCTCTGGTATGAGTTTGTGAGATAAATTCACAAGGATCCCAACTTTGGTGCATTGAGTCAGCTACTCATCTTCCCAAAGCATTGAACTTACTTTGACACTTACCTGTAATCTTTTATTCTGTTCCTTGCTGAAATAGAATTTAAGGCCTGATGTTATATAAAAGTCGTGTGGGTTTATGGGTTTAATTTCGAACTTGAGAATACAATTCTACTAAAGAAATTAGGTGAAAAGTAGTTTGGAGCTGGCTTGGTCGTTCAAGGTTCTTGAAAGTACAATAGAAATGGTTTAATTTGTAATTATCTATCGACATCTGGTTTTATGTTTAGTATTTATTTAGTAGCACAAGCATGCACACATTTGCAAACTTGCATGAATAGACAGTGAGAACCATTGAACATCTTATCGTGAATAAACTTGCATGTGGAGGGAGGAAATGCAACTGTGTGTGTGCACAGACAGTTTTATGTATTCTTCACTTCCCAAAAGACACTACATGACTTTTGTACACTCCATTTCAATAGAACAGAAAATGTTTTTGCTTTTGAGTACGTTGTTTATTTTGTTTCTCATATTGAAAACTGGTATAAGAGTTCACGTAAATTAATGTGTTTTTGTTGGCATGCATGTTCGCATATTTAATGTTATGTACTGTATCTAGTACTGTAATGAATAAAAGTCCAAAACACAATCTGATATTGTATTGAATGCTTTGATGAAGTTTCAGTGTGAAAATGGGCATCTGGCTTGCTCTCTCTGCTGTACCAAAATTATGAATAAATGTCCATCCTGCTGTTTGCCTATTGGATATAATTGTTGCAGGGCTGTGGAGAAAATTTTAGAATCTCTCAAAGTAGTGTGTCAAAATATAAAGTATGGGTGTCCAGAAACAATGAGTTATGGCAAGAAATATGACAATGAGAAGACATGCCCCATGCACCGTGTTCATGCCCTATTTTAGATTCCAAATTTGTTGGTTCATCGAGCCAGTTATACAAACATTTTAGCTGTAAACATAAAAATTTGGTAGTACGTTTTTTGTACAGTAGGGTTGTAGAGATTTCCTTAAATGTCAACAACAAATTTCTTGTCCTTCAAGAAGAAAGAGATGTTGTACTATTTATTCTTAATAATAGTACTGAATCTCTTGGGAATGTGATTTCTGTAAGCTGAATTGCACCCTCATGGCAGGCGGGGTACTACTACGATATTCTGGCTAGGCCAGAAGGAAGCACTTTTAAGTTTCAATCTTTAACAAAGAATATTCAAAAGTGGGTTGATGATAACCCTCCTTCACCTGGGTTCCTTCTAGTTCCAGTTGAGTCCTTTGGTTCTTCAGGGGACCTCAAGGTGGATATCTATATACATGGGTAAGATACAAGTCCTCAGCACATTCAAACTTCAAGGTGTGACTGCTTAATGCAGTTATACGTATTGTTGACACAGACAGGTTCCTCAGGAAGTTGACTTCAGTTGTACATTGTTGTTTATTGCTGGCTGTTGTTAATTATTGTAGATTAAAATGGAAGTAGAAGCACGATTCTATAAGAGAAGAATTTCTTTACTAGATAGGAATCTAAATTTTTGGTATCATTTTGCTTAATGGCTATATAAGCGAAAGTAGATCTCCTTAATCGGACTTCATCTACTGTTTGGCATTGTTTTGCTTAATGATTGTATAAGCACTCCAAGCGGACATCTTTCTTCTGGTGGTTATATCGTTGTTTTTTGTTTTCATTATCATTTATTTTAATCTGTGATGAAAAACAAGATGGAAACGGAAGCTATCAGTGAAAAAGTATAAGCAAGGCGCTCATATTGTATATTGCCTTAAAGTAGCTGCATTTGTTAATTGCTGTTACAAGGGAGCGTGGACAAAGAATTTGGCAAAATCTCCCCAAGTTGTGGATTACTCGCCCATACTGTGAACAAGTGGTTTGCTTTCTTTTCCTTAAGAAGATGAATGTCAATTCATAAACTCAAACTTGGTAAATGCCTCAAGAGCTCAACTCTGCAAGTAGCACATGGGTTTTGGGTCTGAAGAACGTGTGACATCCAACAAGATAATTAATTTGCGTTGCTAGATCCAGTATTGTAACTCTTGTTGTAAGTTTATATATATATAATTTTATTCATTTCATGATCACCAATAATTGTGATACATATTTTATGAATTTACTTTTAAAATATAGTAAATTTATCACAATACTAAACAGAGCTTAAAGCGCACACAATGCTCTCGTATACATTAAGTATTATTACGTCTCATGTGAATCTAGAGTTGCAACCGGTTGCGGACAGAATTCGCGAAGAAGGCAAGACCAGTTTCTAGCCGTTATCTGACGTGGCACCACCTAAGCATATATTACTGACGTGTGACATTGTTTGAGTACACACGCCTTAAATATCTTCCTCACTCACGACTAATTGACAATTGTAATAACACCTTCATAGCTTAATTCATAATGAGAAGTGTCAAACGGATAAACAAATATGATAGATATTATGGGATTCATATTTTTTTAATTTTTTATTTGTATTTATATCAGTATTGATTTATTTCTTTACACTCTCATTCTGTCACTATTTATAAAAAAATATAGATATTTATTAATATTTGCAGATATTCGTTTTTATTTTAATAATTTTAAATTTTGTTTTATAATTAACAATTTTATATATTTCTATAAAATTAAAATAAAAAAAATAATGTATCAACATCAATTGCCCTATTGATATTCAATACAATTCACGTAAATAGTTATCCAAAAAGTTACCTCTAATTCTAACCAAATTAAAAAGAAAAACAATGAATTCATGATGAATTGTTGACAACTTGTTTATTAATCTCAATTGATTTTAGAAAAAAAAAATAACAATAGAGTAAATAAAAAAGCTGAAATTCCAGTTGTTTACTTAAAACTTAGTCCCTTGCATCTAAACAGACCAACAATCCCAGTATTATCTCTGACAATTGGACAATACCAGTACAGAACTAGAGTTACAGGACTATCAATTGGAAAATCCAAAAATTCAAATACATAGAACTACAAATTTACACAAAAAGAAAATATAAAGTAAACGGAACTGATAAATAAAACAAGAAAATTGATTGAAAACTTACCTTAATAGCTAAGTTTTGTTTGTTTGGCTCGAGAGAAAACCTGCACGATCATTTGACGGATCTTCGCCATTCAGATTCCACAGATCCAGCCGATTTGGTCCTCGGCTTGTCGATTATCTAAAGAATGTCAGATGGTTCGTATGACTACTTTACCTACTTGATTAAAATGCCAATTAAAATTATTCAATTTGTGTAACCTGCAACTGCAATAGACAACCACCTCCGCCATGAGTACCACCACAGCACAAAAGAAAAATCAGACAATTAAATTCGAAATCCTAATTTTCTGTCTCTACAAGCTCAAAATAACAAAATCCTACAAACTAATTACTTTTCCCTTAACATTTCAACAATCCGAAATCTAGTTGCCGGAAATGGTGATTGCTTTTGGTGGCTGTTAGTGGCATTCGCCGGATGGTGCAGAGAAGGGGAACTGAAATCGAATTGTTAAAGTAAATGAATGCATTTTTAGGGTTTGTTTATTAATTGTTTTAATCGTGCATCGTACGAATATGAGGCAGCCGAAACGAGTTTTGACTTGGATCATAAACATATCTTTTGGCTTACGAATAAAAATAAAACGTATATAGGTTTATTCGTTTTAAAATATTAGCGAATATTTTTTTTATCCGTAGTGAATCTATTTTAAAACAATATTCGTTTTATAAGTTAAACTTAATTCATATTCATTTTTTTTTTTTTTCGATTTATATCCGTAAAAAAATAAATGAATATGACATCTCGGTTAGTATACAGGTAAGCAGCATCTACACAGAGATTAGAGATTCGATGGAGCTACAAAAGGAACCCCATACCATGATAGAACGATTGCTTACCCAATGAAGACTGCTTACCGACTCGGCAATCTTTCTCTAACCGGAAGACCAGTCCCTGGCTTTGGCTTTGGAGAACTAACGGACAGCATTCCCTTCACCTCAACAAGAAAGCACTACGGCAATGGCGCTAAACCTGCAATCTCATTCATCTCCTGTGAACGAATAGGCTCGTTTCGCTCTCTAGTGGATAAAATTGCTAAGCCTATTCATAACATTTTGCATTGTTTGTTCATGAACTATTAATAAAAGGGTAAATGAATTGAAAACTTTCAATAAAATAAGATAAAACAATTCTTAATTTTCTGCGTTAAGATAAAAGGAAACGTCATGTTTGGATTGACTGGTTAGGAGGATTATAATCGGGTATTAAGCATTGTTATCCATAATACAGGTTCATTGCAGATTTTAGTACTAATTACATATAAATGGCATAATTAATTATTGTTCCTTGTTGATTGATTATTGCCAGTAATCAGACATTAATTTGTTATAAATTAGATTTTGTTTGCCCTTTTTGTTTCATATAATTTCTGGATTAAGCAATTGACTTTGGCACCATAATTGCCTAATTTCTTTTGCTGAGAGTTGGAAAAACTTCATTGTCATATGTTATATAACATAGAGTCAACGTGTTCAATCGATAAACCCGCACCGCAGTTGTAAAAGACTCTGAAAAGTACAAAATCATTTTATTAGGCTTGTTTTCCCTTTTTTTAGACATTATTAGCCTTTTTTAATCTAGTTATTGTTGCTATGATTCCCACCGCATCAGTGCATAAAATTTCCTTGTATGTGCAATGGGTTCCATATTCTTCTGTTAGGTATTATATTTGACAAGAAAATCACAAACAAAGATTTCTTCTTTTCATCAACTTGGATGTCTTTAGAAGCCTTGACTTTAAATCAAGTTGAAGTAGGATCAGTTTCATTCTCAACCTCTGGGACTTTAGTGACAATTTCAGAAGTCCACATCTTTCCCACATTTGCTAATCAGAAGCAGTTTCAGGCTTAGCATATGCCAGGCAACATTTTGCAAGGCTCTTTGCCGCAGTTATTATTACTCCAATCATCAACCTTAAAATCATATAATTTCTTTCCATATGACTTGGATTCCTCAAAATCAACTACTTCAGCAAAAGATGCTCTTGAAAAAGTGTTCATGCTTGAAAACATTTGTGCTTCTATTCTTCAAATAAAGGAAAAACATACGACCCAAAACATTGCTTGACAGATTGAAATGATAGGGGAATCTTTTCATCTGAAAAGATTGAAACAGCACTTCAGTTCAGAATATAAAATGAAATATTTGACAGACACCATAAACTGGAATAAAAGATAAGCCCAACTGTCATAAAGATATAAAGAGGAGAATAGCACAAAGATCATATATTTAAAATATATCAGAAAGATAAAACCAGCCAATCAAAGAGTATGAAAGTAGGTACACACATTGACATTTGCATTGGCAAGTGGTATATGAAAGCCACGAAGGGGGCCTGTGTAGAAAGTGTACTAATTTAATCAGAATAGATATAACAGCATTTTCAGAAGAATCTGCAATAGATTATTAGGAAAAAAAAAAAAAAAGCCGCAAAATAGATGGTGAAAATGAAGAAGCAACAAACCTTTTCCTTGAAAAGATTATCATTGAAAACATCGTCAAGAGACCAAGAAACCAAAGTATCAGTGAAACCATACTCATTGAGGACTGCTCTCTTCTTGCCTTTCTTCCAACTTGTACTACCTTCTCCTTCCATCATTTCTTCCTCCTTCCCCAGATCAACCTGCTGTGCTGTTGAAAAAATTAATTGTAAAGAGAATTAGTTAAGGATATGATATTTCAACCTATAAAATATTAAAATAGTTGAATTTCAAACTCTCACAAAACATAAAATATTTTTCAGAGCACAATTGTTCATCTTTACAATCCAATTGTGAGAATTGAAACTATAGATATCAAATTTCAGAGCACAATTGTTCATCTTTACAAAAAATCAAATTTCAAACACATTCATGAACATTGAAACTATAGATATATCTGAAAATGGGTCGTTCTTTTTTATTTTGGGTCCTAAATCCATGCCTCATTTGATATAAAAAAAAATTAGGAAAAAACTCATTTGATATAAAAAAAGTTAGGGCAAAATAATCTGTCTTTATAGTATCATTAGTATTGAAGTGCTATAATTTTTAAGCTACAAATATTTAAAAATAAAATGTAATTAAAAAGATTAATATATTAATTTAATAATGTAACTAAAAATATTAATGAATAGCATTTAACTTTATACGTGAAGCACAACAAAAATATTGCAAAAAAAAAATATTGTTCTTACTAAATCAAGAATTGAGCCACTAGTTAAAGATTGTAAAAAATTTTTATGACTGAACATTGATCAAAAATAGTTTAAATTTTTATCTGGAGATTTTGCAGCTTCTTTTGAATTTCAAAAGTTGAGAGACTTTTGGAGGATCATTTTTCGGTCTCCAATTTTAGAGAGGCAAAAAAATATTTACATTATAATGATTCCTCACCAATAACAACACATCATTTTGACATTAAATTCAGGTAATTCAAAGCAAATAATTTGACTGTTCTCCTTTTGTCGGCTCAATCCTACGAGCCTCGCATCAACCCTAAATTACTATCAGACAAAAACAGAATAGCTATTAAGGCAAATAATACTCATATTTCAAATCCTATAAACTATTTCGTCATATTAAAGTATTGCGCACTGCACGAGTCATCTAATAGGTAACAGTTGCACCACCTTATACCACTAAACTATAATTATAAAATGACTTCTTATCGAAATACGTCACCCACTGTTAAATCAGATTCCCGTTCTTCGATAATTACATGTGTTAGAATTACTATAAGTACAATATTTTTCACCTTAAAAGAGAGAGACAATAACAAAATTTTAGTTCACCCACTCGTATCAATATTTATAACTAAAATGTATATATAGTCTCATATATGTTTTATTACTTTTTTTCACTTCTTGAATTTTGTGCCTGATTTAAGTATCGGAGTTTAATTACTGAAAAACTAACTTTACTCCTAGATCTCTTTTATGTGTTTTCAAGTATTAAGAATGCTCAACTATATAGAATATCTGACTCGAGGCGAGACTAGAAGGCTCTAACAAAATATCAAGAACGAAGTCTATGTGACGTTATAAGTTTTTTATTCGAAAAAATTTAGGCATTATCATTTAGTGCCATTTATAAAAATGCAATAAAAGGCTTTTATCAACTTGAAGAAAATTTTCTGTTAAACTTATGGTAGAAATGGCAAAAAATAATCATAATTGCCACTCTCAAAAATTGCAGATAAAAAGAGGTAGGAACCCCATGCCTCTTGCCAATCAAATATATGTGACAAAATTCTTGAACAAGAATGAGTCACAAGATTTAATTGCCTCACCGTTAACCAGTAGGGCAACCATGAAGACCAGAGAATGTGAGTCTTTACAATTAGTAATAGAGCTAGAGGAGTCCAGAAATCGATGAGCAAAAAGCGAAAGATAAAGACGGGTGTTAGAATAGAAGAGCAAAAAGCCAGAAAAAAAGCCGCAAAGTTGAAAAAGTTGCTGTAAAGATAGCATGATGAGGATGCACAACAAAAGTTGTCAGAAATTTCAGAGATAAAAGAGAGCCACACTCAATCCAAGAAAAAAGAGAAGGCTAAGGCTCTTACAGCAACCCTCTCGCTAGTACAACTCGATTTATTATTGCATAAAAGGAAAAATAAAAACTTATTGGGCTCCAAGAAAGCTTTAGAATGAGAAATTTAAATGCTTTACTTTAAATATTCGATATTCTAAAATCAAAGATGTCTAACACCCTCTACAATCCTACCATAAAATATCCAAGAACACAAACTACTATAGACTTAAGGTTGCAACTCAATGTAATAAGGTCCCAAGACTGAGGTGTTAGTCTTATCATACCTTAAGCAATAGACCACCAAGCTCTTAAAGTTTGCGTTTAGAAGATACTCAAAGAAGTCGACATCGGTGTAAAGATTAATTTTATTTTAAATCTGGAGAATGATTCTAGTCGAAAGGTACGCTGACTCTCTATTTACCAAAAATATAGTGAAGTTGACACTTGTTTAAAAATTTAAGATGCCTCAAATTGCATCTTATACAAGTAAGACCAATCTAATGTTACACTTCGATAGTTTTAAAGAAAAGATGTTAATCCAAAGATTGATAAAGTACTAAATATGCCGTTTCTTTCCTTCAACTCTAAAAGAGAAAGCACTGAGATGGTTTAAAAATTTAGCCTTAAAAACTATTAGCAATTTCAGATAGCTGAACCATGTCTTTTTAAAAAAATTTCGAGATGCTATTCAAACGACTCACAATGTGAGCTCCTTCCTCCTATTTTGTTAAGGACCTAATAAGAATTTGAAAAGTTTCGTCAAAAGGTTTCTCAATGAAATAATTGACCTCGATATTTTTCACCACCATTGGCGCTGGAGATATTATGGAGAGAATTTTGAACAAAAGGGAAATGATATATTATAAATAAGCAATTTATTACTATTTATAAGACTGCTTGTAAAGAGTTATTTAACAAAATAAAGATTAAAAACCAGATAATGATATAAAGATAAGAAGAAAGGATGAGTCGATCGACATAAAGGGATAAAACCTTTGTTCAAGGGCTAGAATCAAGAAATAAGGAAAAAAGAAACCTTGAGATGAAAGAAGAAAAGGGAGGTGACAAGCCATTCTGATATGACTAGTGAAACAAGATGGTAAGAAGATTGATATTATGAGCCCCGCTCTTTGAATGGATGGCCATTATAGTAATTTTTTTATACAATTATACACCTTTCATTGCATATAAATTTTTGCATTAAGGGGTGTATAATTTAAAAACTAATCTATGAGAAAGGGTGTGGTGAAGAAATTTTGGTCAATGAGAAAAAACTAAATTTTTAACCTTAAAATCAACTCTAATTAATAAAAAGTTTCCATTATTTTTGTAGAGCTCGAGAAGAGCATTTCAATGATATATTATAGATTCTATAAGGACATTTAGATTGAAAGTTATGAGTGTGAGAAATATTCGTCCTTATGTAAAAAGAGAAAGTATCGATGTGTGAACAGTAAAAAACATCAATATTTGGCATTATGGAGTTAAAAGTATCGATAATTTTACTTAAAGTATCAATACTTAGAGAGTGACACGCAATTAGCATTCGAAAGTATCAATACATGGGAGAAAATATTGATACTTGAGGACGTGACGAGATGAGAAGCGTGGTTTAGATGATATTTTGATCATTTAGGGCTTTTTATATAAAGGCATAGGGTCATCATCTTCTTTATTTTCCCTTCTCTCTCTTCTGTAACCCGTGTCTCCCCATTTTTTCAATCTAAAGCGTATCTCCCTCTAATCATCATCAATCTTTGCGATTCTCGCTTGAATTTGCTAGTGAATCAACACTAAATCTTGAGAATATTCTTAAATCAAAGTTTCACTCAAGAAATCGTGAGAAAATAATAAAGAAGAGCCACGGGTAAATAATAGTCAAACAGAGAAATCAAGTAAAGAGGGACTCAAAACACATCTATGAGCTTGGATAATTGTATCCCTCAGCTTATTTCTTCGATTTCACTTATCTATGAGCATGAATCGAGAAAAATAATAGTTAGGTTACTATTCTTAAAATCTTAATTTTTGAGGATAATCTAATTTATCAATTGGGTTGATAAATTAGGATGTTAAAGAGTGTTTTAGTGTTGAGAAATCAAAAAAAAATGAACCATTAAAATTGATATTACAAACAGCTATGGTGCTGGCTGTAGAGAGAGAGAAGAACATTTTGATGATTTCACTTATGAGTATGTGCATTATGCATTTCATAACTTGAGGATAGTGTGTAAAAGGTTATTGAACCTAGTGTGTATGTATTTAAGTGCAACAACTTCGATTAAAGAATCTTTGACTCGAGAAAGACGTCGAGAGAGTGGTTTTCCACCATAACAAAGTGATAGATAACACTTCACTTTTCTTCTCCTTATTATAATATTTTGAAATGTTTATATATTTTATGCACATCAAAATGATAAAAGTATATGTGTGTGTGTGTGTGTGTGTGTGAAATATTAGGTAAGGAGACGATAAATATAATTGCGTGGTGACCGAAAGGGTTTCTTATTTGTGGTAGACTAGGAAATAATTACTATGATTGATATTTATGAATAAGACTAAAGGCTTACTGATTTGATATTTTGGATGGATGTATTCTGTTGTGGCATGTTGATTGGTATTTATTTAAGTGTATGAGACCAGAGGGTAGTATTAAATGACATGATTTTACATGTTTGGCCATGTGTGCCAGTTTTTATATTTTGGCCTTGTGTGCCACAGTTATGTATTTGGCCTTGTGTACCAATTTTATAGATTTGGCTTAAGCACCTTGGTTTCATTAATTTTGAAGTTTTGAGCTATTTGTTTTAATATAGGCCATATAGGTCAAATTTGATTATACTACTCGACGATGTGAGGATTGTCCTACAGGAAAAATCCAATAAACCACCAAGTAAGAGATTTAAGATATTTAACATGCTTTGATTTATTAGCTCGACGATGTGAGAATTATTCCATAGACAGAAATCTAATAAACCACCAGGCAGATTAGCTCGACGAGATAAGGATTGTCCCATACCAAAAAATCTAATAGACCGCCAAACAAACTTTTGTGAGTAGCTCGACGAGGTAAGGATTATTCAATATATGAAAATTTCATAGACCATCGAATATGCCATTTGTAGATATACAACATGCTATTATTTGTCAACTCTATAAGGTAAGGATTACTCCATAAAGGGAGACCCAATAGACTACAGGGCATATTTTATTCTAATTTGAATTTTTATCCTTCCGAGATTTAGTTTTGATGAATAAATATTTGTACATGCCACATAAGAATTTATGATATAGTTTTTAAACCAGGAATTCTTTATATATATATATACACACATATATTCGTTTTAATCTTTTTCTCACTGAGTATTTTTCTAAATATTCATCCCCCACTCTCCCATTTTAGGTTAGAGCAGTTGTGTGCAGGCATAGTTAGCTGATCAGAGATTTTAGCAATATTTTTAGGTATTCGACTCATAATTATTTAGTATAGTCCACTGAACAGTGAAATGTATTTTTAATTTAGAAATATGTATTTTAATCGATCGAGTATATATCTATGATACTCTGTTTGCAACAAATTTTCATGTATACAGTATTGTATCGAAATTTGATGATGATTTATATATGATTGAAATGTACTTAAAGAATTGAAGCATTTTGTATTACTTTAAAGAATTGAATATTTTATTGTACATGTTTGAAAGTTAATTTTAATAGGTTTTAATATCTTGCTTATGTTCTAAGTAATAAAATATATCTCCTAGATTCGTGACGATTGCCACATGGCTGATCCCTAGGGTCAGGGCATGACAGGTACAAAGAAGAAACCAAAAGGGCGGCACACCTACAAGGCAGGAACTTCACTTTTCATTATTCCCTTTACATGAAGAAAATAATCCCAGTTTCACAATTACTTATTGATGAAAAAATTTCAAGTCATCACATGTAATTAGAAGTGCCTTTTCATCTTTTTCTCTTTTTTTAAACACGTTATCAAATAAAAACACTTTTAAAAAAGTTAGATAAATAGTAAAATGTCAAATAGGAAGCATGAAAGTTGAAATAAGACAAAAAAAAGTTGTGCCCAAAATTTTAGGCACACCAAACAAAACTAGTAGTCTAATCTAATTCTTTATTGAAGGAATGATAAATATCCCTATGGTTTTAAGAAATGACAGATATCGCTTTCATTTTCTTTTGAAATAAATTCCTTCTTCAAGTTTAAAACTAATAACATATATCCCTTGTTATCTATTAATTAGTGTAATATATCCTAAAACTATTCGTATTATCAATTTTGGATATTTTGTACTGAATTACTGTTTGTAATATGTATCGTATATATTTATTAATAAAAAAATATTTCTTATTCATATATATATACTACTTTCTCTTTCTAATCATACTAATAATAGAGAATAATAGAGTATGTATATGAATTGCTCTGATAATTTAATTATATAAATTATTTCTTATAAAAATAGTATCGATCGGACATTGATATTATATAGTAGATATACTGAATATCTTCGATGAATATTATAAAATAATTTAATACAGATAACATGATAGTTATGTTATTAAAATATTAATATGAATTAATAGTTAGAGAAATATTTTTCAAAAGTAACCAAAATTATGATAAATCACACAAAAGTATATTATCAATAATTTATCATATAATTGTATTAGTGTGCAAAGTACTCCTTTCACTTGAGATATTATAGTAGTTATTTGGTATAGATGCATATAATTTATATAATATATAAATACAAGACTAATTATATCTCGTATACAGAAGTCAGTTTAGTCATGTATTGAATATATCAAAATACAAATGACTGTTAATACAGGATCTATTGGCTCGACATATATAATTTTAAAGTTCTGTTGACTAGGTTCAGATTCAAGCTCTAATCGAACATCAGTAAACAACTGAAACCTAAAACCCCCTAGACAGGAACTAATCAAAACATATAAGTAGTTTGTAACGACGAGTTTAGTACGTATCAACTGATGACCCGTATAAAAACTGAGTTTAAGATTTTTATGTCCATAAAACTTAACTTAGCTAAGATTATATAAACAAAAGAAATTTATCCACACAAGATGTATAATTAAATATAAGAGATGCAATAAAAAAAAATTTCATAATAGTTTATGGACTATTACATTCTTTTATATATTAAATACAATTATTGAGTGTTCGAATGCTTTAGAACTGGTTCCATGGGATCGATTTCAGCTCATAACTAATACTATAGTAAACTTGAGAAGTCATAACAAATAATTTATACTTGTTTTTATTTTGAGAGAGAAAAAAATATTATCCGTAAAAGAATTAAAACTCTTGAAGGTAACAGTAGATTCAAAAATATAAACGATTTATACATTAAATAGTTTAATAAATGTGAAAATTTTATAAGTTGACCCGAAAATAATTTAGAGTAAATTATAATATTTTATTAATATTTAAAGATAAAAATAAAATTAAAATAAATTTGATCAAAACAAGTTCAATTAGATTTAAAATATATTTGTCATTAAAGTATTTAATAAAGACAAACTTATTATTTTGTATTTTATTATTATAACGCTTGGAAGAAAAGTTTTGAAATTTATTTGTCTTTAAATTAAAAGCTAATAATATTTAAGTAAATAATATAAACATTAAATTAAATATTTAATTTCTAATTCTTTTTAATTTTAAGTCATATTTATCTAAAAAAATAAAATTCAAGAAGCCCTCCCTCCCACTTTTTTTGACTAAGTTGGGATCAAAATATAAGGGTTTAATTTTTTAGGGATCTCATATTTTTTAGATTAAATCTATTTTTATCTAAGTCAAAAGTTAATTTATTTACAAGTTAATTTAATTAATTTCGTACTTTAAATTCTGAATTGTTTGATTATGCATGATTAACACAAACCAGTATTTAATCTCTTAATCAACCTTTCACTGGCCCCATCCACTAAACGTTTAAAACCTAAAGGTCAATACATAAATTCAACTTCCAAAATAATAGTTTCCAAAACAGCTTAGCTGCATCGTCAATTTCGAATGACGAAGAAGAATTCAACGTAGCCGTCATCTGTGCTTCTTCTAACGACGGAAACATATAGAAATCAATAAGCACAAAAAGAATTCTTTCAAAATTGTTCGAATTTCTACGCTTATTCTTCAAATTCCTAGAAGTTTTATCAGCAGTTGCCTTAAGTTCTCGTCTATGAGCACAGAATCGAATGCCTTAATTTTCTCATCTGTGAGCATAGAATACAACTCCTCCTTTGGAAGAAGAAACTAGAACTGCTGGAGCATTAAATCTTCGTCGACCGATAATCCCAGAATTCTTTGGCCGACTTACTTACCCCTAATAACAACCAAATCATTTTACATCACTCGTCCATTTCCTTAAATTAAAGTTAGAAAATTCAAGAAAATTTTCTACTCTAGGACTGTTCGCCATAATCTATTTACGTATATCAAACCCAGTTTTTCTCTTCACGATTCGACCCAGTCTTATCTGAATTAGAGAGAGATAGCGAGCAAAGGCAGTACAACCAAGGCAAAGAATTTGAACTCCCTCAAATGGATGGATTTTGGCCAGCGCTTCTCGATTCTCTTTCAACCACGACTATCTAACCAACTACTGATGAACTGATCAACAACCGAACGAGACTGAATCCAAGTGAGTAAATGAACGAGTTAGGGTTTGTAAAGGTACTCCTATTAGTAGTAGAGTCCTCCCTATAACTTCACCAAATTTCCCACATTTCACAAGACCATTGATCAAAACGTTATAAACATTCACATTTGGCTTCTCATCAATCAATTTTCTCATAGCTTCAAAACCTATCAACTTATCATCCATTTACAAAAAGCATTTATTGCAAAAGGAAATAGATTTTTCACTTTTTAAAAAGAAAGAATACATTTGAAGACAGGCAAGGGTTAGATGCGATTAAAGTCAGAATAGATTGAAGCTCGAAAAAGTAATAAGAAAAGGCGAGAGAGTGGACCATGAAGGGAAACTTGAAGTGGTCATGGCAAATGAAATTGAGAGTAGAACCCCAAGGGAATATGTAAAAGTCACAGTGGGTGAATTGAGGATGGTGATGGAGCTTGGATTTGAGAAAATAGACGAGAGTATCTACCATTCCATGGAAGTTGAATTTATATATTTAATCTCGATTTTTAAATGTTTTGTTGACGGGATGGACGGTAGGGTAATTGCCATTAGCTTCAGACTTTAAGAGAGAATTTATCAAACAAATCAAAAAGAAGGTATCTATCATTTCTTGAAGCCATTAGAATGTAAATAGACACCAATATAAAGAATTTATATGCAATTAATAGACACCAATTAATAACACTATAAATTAAATTAACTTTATTATTTTATCGTTAAAAGAGTATTTATGTATAAGATAGGATTAATGGCTCTTGACTTTATATTTTTTTTATATTTTTTAATGGTAAGATATAAATACTTATGTATAAGATAGGATTAATGGCTCTTGACTTTACATTTTCTTTTATTTTTTTTAATGGTAAGATATAAATACTTTTAATAGTGAAAATTTAAAGTTAGGTGTATTAAATTAAATCTCAATCTTTAGAAGTATTTTCATTTAACGGTTGATAAAAAGTATAAAAAAAATATAATTTTAGGGAACCACTTATTTTTAGTATTTTTATATCTTGTAATAATTCAAATATTAATTTTATAAAAATAAATACTTTTTTTATAAAATATAATAAAAATATAAATTTTTTTACTAATTAATGTAGCATGTTATTGTTACAAATCAGTACCATTATCAAAAAATAAAAAAAATAGAGCAAATGGTAACTACTATTGATATATTAATTTGTACACAGTTTGTAAAAAAAATTTGTGTATTTAATATTATTTATGAGAGAATGACAAATACTCTCTATAATTTTATGAAATAATATTTATTTTATTTCAGAAAATTTGTAACAAATATTTTTTATAATTTTTTTAAATATCACTTATCCCCTTATTAAAATATTTGTAAAAAATATCCCACATAGTTTAAAATATTGATAAAAACTTATTTATTAAAGATAAAAATACATATTTTTATCTTATAAATTCTTAATTTTTATCATATAAGTCCTAATTTTTTGTCTTGTGAATTTTTAAATCAAAATAATTAAATTTTTTTAAATAAATAATTTAAATTTAATTTATAATTTATAATATTTTAATCTATAATATTTTGTACTAAAAAAATTTATAATTTAATTTTCAAAAATTAAATTTAAAATATTTTTATTTTATATTCATAAATATTTATGAATTTATTATTATTTTATAATTTATATTTAAATATACATTTAATTTATAATTTTATATTTATATTTGATAATTTATTTTAAAAGTGCTTACCAATATAAAATTATAAATTAAATTTTTGTATAGTAGCAAGTATTATAGTCATTCAATAATTTAAATAAAATATTTAAATTAATTTTATTTACGAACATAAAATTACAAATTAAATTTTTATAATATAAAGTATTATAGTTGTTCAATAAAACAAATAAAATATTTAAATTATTTTATTTAATTTTAAAAAAATAAACCAAATATTTATAAATTTAAATTATAAAATAAAAATAAATCTATAAACTTTTATAAATATAAAATAAAAATATTTTAAATTTAGTTTTTTAAAATTAAAATATAAATTATTTTAGTGTAATGTATTATAAAATAAAAGAATTTAATTTATAATTTTATATTTAAATTTGATAATTTTTTTTAAAAGTGAGTATGAATATAAAATTATAAATTAATTTTTTTATATAGTTTAAAATATTATAGTCATTCAATAATTTAAATAAAATATTTAACTTAATTTTATTTAATTTTTAAATATAAAAATAAAATAAAATATTTATAAATTTAAATTATAAAAATAAAAGTAACATCATAAATTTTTATGAATATGAACGAAAAATATTTTAAATTTAATTTTTAAAATTAAATTATAAATTATTTTATTTGAAGTATTACAAAATAAAAAATTTAATTCATAATTTTATATTTATATTTGATAAATTATTTTTTAAAAGTGCAATGTAAAATTGTAAGTTAAATTTTTTTATAGTATAAAGTATTATAATTGTTCAATAATTTAAATAAAATAAATTTTTTATAAATCTAAATTATAAAATAAAAATTAATTCAAAATTTTTGTGAATATAAAATAAAATATTTTAAAATTAATTTTTAGAAATTAATTTATAAATTTTTTAGCATAAAATATTAAAATTGTAAATTAAATTTAAAAAACTTTTTTAAAAAATTAATTATTTTAGTTTAAGAGTTTATATGATAAAAATTAAAAAAATTTGTGATAAAAATATATATTTTAACTTTTAGTGAAAGAGTTTTTGTCTATAAAATATTTGTTATAAATATTCTAACAAATAATAAGTAACATTTCTAAAATTGATGGAGGGATTTATAGCAAATCTTGCATTTTATTATTAGGGTAGGCGTTTGTTAATTAGATTGAATTGAGATAAAATTTCAATTCAATCTGTATTGGATTGTGTTTAAATAATCTAATCTAATCTGCAAGTATATCATATTTTGATCCAATCCAATTCGCATAAAATAAGTTGAATTAGATTAATTTTATGGATTGAGTGTTGACTTAAATTTAAAAATATAATTTAAAATTTAAGTTAAAAAAATAAAAATATAACTTATTAAATAATTAAATTAATTAGTTTATAATATATCTAATATTTTTTTACGTTAAATAGTTGCATCAATTTTTTTTTATTAAATATTGCTTAATGATTTTTTGTTATTTTTTCTTAAATTACGATAAAAAAGATGAAAATTAATTAAAAATAAAACAAAAAAGATAAAACTAGCATAAAAAATAATATTTATTTGTATTTATTAAAAAATTAATAATATTAAAATTATTTATATTTTATTGAAATTGACAGATTAAATTTAATTTAATCTATAATCTAATTCACTAATAATGAATTATAAAATTTTAATTTTTAAACCAATTTATAAATTTTTTAAATCAATTCAAATTATATAAATTAATAGATTAGTTATCAATTCAAATTTACCCACCCCTATCCATTAGAGACAAAAGTAGTTACCCTTGACAAACATCATCAAATTCATTAAACGGAACTAAATTGAAAAGAAAAAACAAAAAACATATTGACTCATGAAACACAGTTCACGCAAAATTTAAAGAGAAAGATCACATTACACATTGAGTTTCCTGACAGAACCCAGAGTGTTTGCAGCATTTCGCTTAGCCCAACGGCTGTTCGATTAGGTCTTGTCCATTCCTAAACCCTTCAGACAAGACAATTCTCTTTGAATCCAATCTTCCCAGAGCGAGTCCATGAAACCCAGATAGATTTTCACACGCCTTCGTTATATCTATATTAATACCACTCTCCCTCTCTGTCTCTCTCTCTCTCTCTCTCTCTGTATATATTTATTTATGTATATTATACATTATTTCTATGGAGAGACAAATAGATAGATCTACTTAGAATTTGGAGAAAATGAGTGAAGGTGGAGAATCATCTCAAGCTCGAGCAATCAGGGATTTCCTCCGCCACGGCGCAGCTGGAGCTGCAGCTGGTAAAACTTTTTTTTTCTTCTAAATTTTTATGTGGGGTGTTTAAATTTGTGTGGAGTTTGAGGGTTCATTAAGGTTTCTGTTTATTATTATTATTTTTTGAAAGTTGTGTTTCTTTTTGGTTACTTTAGGGGCAATTGCGGCAACTTTTGTATGCCCTTTGGATGTGATTAAGACCAGATTACAGGTACATGGCCTCCCTGAAGGTCTCCATTCCGGTCGAACAGGTAAAGCTAATTCTGTAAATTACCTTGAACATTTTTTGTGAAGTGGGTGTTTTCTTGTGTTTAGTTTGGCATTTTTTCATTGGTTTTTTGTTTCTTGAGTGTAGAGAGTAAAGCCTCAAAATTGAAATTTTGGGTTGATGTGACTTTCTTAGTTTGCAGTTTGTTTTATAGGTGGTTCTCGTGTAAGTGATTTTATTGGTATTGAATTAAGATAGAAACTTGATGATACTACATTAGCAAAAACTGGTGCTACTAGAAGAGAGGCTCGGTAGAGTAAACAAATTATGTTTGCAGGCAATTTTGGTTTCTCAATATGTCCATGCAGTGTCAGATAATACAACTCCTGAAAGTATAGACTTAACGGCAAGGCTATCTGGTGTATTTGTGAATATATAATTCTTAGTGTGTATATATATATATATAAATGATTATTCTTTTCTTCATTCAAGAGACTTGTTATTGGTAAAAAACCCTTACTCAAATGATAACTTTATAAGTCCTTGACGAAAACGACTCATAACAGTGTATACATCACTGTACTTACAAGCCTAGCACAGGAGAAGTGCCTTATTAAATGGGTAGCAAGTGAACTAGGATGAGGTAGTAAAAATGTGATGAATAAAATTAATTTCACTTATTAATCTCAAGGAATTTTTTGAATCCATCGAAAAAAGAGTTAGATCTCTAATTTTAAGAAAAAATAATATTAAAGGGTCAAAACTTTTAGGGTTTTATCATTTTATTTATAATAAAAAAATAAAATTTAACTAAATTATAATATTGTCTTTAAGTTCAAAAATAAAGCAAATAAATTAAAATACTAAATCTCAAAAATAAAATTTGTACAGTGTTCTCTACTCTCGTTTTCCTCTCAGATCATATACCATAATTTAGAACAAAATTTGCTCAGTATTAGTTTTTGATTTTCTCTTTAGGAATCCAAACCAAAGTTCCTACATTAGACCCTTCCACCTATAGAAAACTCGACCTCAAGTTTTCTTACTCTTTTGGATGGGTTGTTCCCACTTCAACATTATAAACTCTTCCATTTATGGTGTTGAGGGTACCTGTATAGAAATCATAAAATTATTTAGCACCACTGCAATAAACTCGCCATAAACTACTTTTGCTACACCTATTTGAAGTTGGTTTTTATAGTACCTGAGAAATACTTTTGTTAGGATTAACAACTTCAACTTGCAACATAAAAATTGAATTATCATAAGTTAAAGTGGGCTCTGCTAGTAGTATATTACCTGAAATATCTTCATCAGGTTTAGTGTTGTTCATAGAATCAGAAATAATGTCATATTTCTCATCTATCACTTTATTCATATAACCAAAATAAACAATAGGTATCCATTTATTATGATTTTCAATTCTAACATTAATCTTGGCTGCTTTTTTCAAACCTTGCACCTTAACCCAATTTTTTGCGTTCTTTAACTTTTGATTGAGGACGTTTAAACATTTGCACCTATGAGAATTCAAGATACATTTTTATCCATTTTCGATTAATTTATATACATTCCATTATTCGCAATATTGGGCATGCACCTGTTTATACCATGGTTCTCCAAGCAATAAACCTTATATATATTAAGGTTATCAAAAATATGAAAACAAATTTCATCCATATGACTCTTAATCAAGAATTTTATCCAACATTTCTTCTCATGAACAATAATTTCTCTGTAAAGATTCGTACTCCTCATAAATAAACAAGCACAAATCATGAACCAAATCTCTATGGATGTAGTTTTTTTCTCCATTTCTCACAATAAAAATATTACAATGCTTACCATAAATTCTATCCCCAATCTTGAAAAGTGAGTTTTGTTGATATGAATCTGACACCAAAATAGATTCTTCAAACGATTGACCATGGCTGAAATTATCGAGCACCCTTTGTCAATTCTACCTAACCCCTTTAGCGGAGTAGTCCCTTCAGTCAGCTGATGCCTAAAACATCAAGTTTCACGCTATCAACTCTACTCTAATTCTTCACTAGGATAGTGGCACGGCCTAAAGTCAACAAGTTCCTTTCAATCCCTTTAAGACACCTTAAGATAACGATCTGCTATCCATAAGGGTCGCATCCTCTCATTCATGTGACTGAGAAGTTGTTTTTCCTACTATTCCTAGTAGGAAACACGGTGTTTCCAAGAACGAACCATACTCTGATATCAAACTAACGCAACAAAAATATGATAAATAAGATTAATCTCAAGTAGTTCTAGAAATCCATTAAAGAAAGAGTTAGATCCCTAATTTTAAGAGAAAATGATATTAAAGAGTCAATACTCTTCTCCCTTAGGGTTTTAGCATTCTAGTTATAATAAAAAAAATAAAGTTTAATTAAATTATAATATTGTTCTTAAGTTTCAAAAATAAAACAAATAAAATAAAATATTTAAATCTTAAAATTAAAATCCGTACAATGTTCTCTCTTCTCGTCTTTCTCACAAATCAAATAGCATAATTTGAAATAAAATTTGCTCAATATTGGTCTTTAGTTTCCTCCCTAGGAATCCAAACATAAGCTCTTGCATCATAAGAACTCTGGAATACAGAATGTTGGCATGAAATCCTTGTTTACTACTATACTTCTATTCATAAAGTAGTATTCCTATAAATGCCAAAATGTGATTATCGTCCCTTTGACGAAAAATATGTAGCATAAGCTGAAGGATTATGACATGAACTTTATACAAAACCAATACTTGCATTGCTTCCATATTGGGCAGTGGGTACGGCTTTTAATAATCTGAATGAAATATTTTTGTTCCTAAGGTTGATGGGTACTCTTTATTTTTATGCTTATTGATTGTGATAGTTATTTATGCTCTTCTTTCTTGACTTCATTCAGGTAGTATAATTATAACAAGTATGCAGAACTTATTAAGGGATGAAGGTTTAAAGGGATTGTATCGTGGCCTTTCGCCAACAATCCTTGCATTACTTCCAAATTGGGCAGTAAGTACAACTTTTCCTGATTTGTTTCCAGTAAAAAATTGATAAAAAACTCGGAGCTGCTTTTGCAATGTTAATTGAGAAGCCTTTACAATTTATTGAAAAATATTATTTTGGAATAAGACTTGAAATTTTTTTCTTGACTTCACTCTCCACTCTTGTTTTTCTATCCAACGGTAAAACTTCTTGTTTGAACCATTTATAGACCTTTTCCTCCTCTATCAAATGAAAGTTTTGAGCCAATTTTGTCTACAACTTGTAAGCTTTCGGGGGAACATGATTCTTTAGATTCAAGATTCCTTTGCCTAATATGTTTAATACTTTTATTTTGTTTGAAATATCATATAACAAGATCATTCATGGATCATTCATAGAATAACTTTTGAGGAACTATTCACCTTGTTTTGATTGTAAAGACAACTTTTGTTTTCATATATTTGGGCAATTCCTTTGGCATGTGTTTATCCCATATGTTTTTTTGAAGAATCAATTACTGACCTTGGACATCTGTTTTTCTTGAATCAATCAAATTTAATTTGCACATGCAAAATTTGATTTTATATATTTTTGTATTTTGTGAAGTGACTAGAATGCTTATTTTATATGTAGGTATACTTCACAGTTTATGAGCGACTTAAAGGTCTACTTCATTCAAATGGTTGGTTTTTGTCATTGTTGTTCAGTTGATAAATTTATGCTTGTTTTCTTTTCAAATTGTTATGGAACATATTTATCTGATGTTTAGCTTAAGTCATTGTTGAGCTTTGTAGACTACTAAACACTGAGGGTAAGTGGGTGGGTTTGATTGCCATTGACATTCTATATCGCCATATTGTAGGGGATAGCAATAATGAACTACCACTTGGTAAAAATATGATGGCTGCAGCTGGAGCTGGGTCTGCCACGGCCATTACGACAAATCCATTGTGGGTTGTGAAAACCAGACTCCAAGTAAGTTGGTTTTCATTTGTCTGCAATTTTAGTAATTTATATACAGTTAGAACACCGGGTTGCCTTTTATTATAATTGGTACCATGCATAATTGATGACAAGTTATTTCAAAATTCGAAGTTTAGTTTAGTTATCTCTCACCGGAAACCTTTCAAAATAACTAGCTAGTGTAGTTATATGTGTTGTCAGATTAAGATTTTATAAATTTTTCTTGTTTGCTTTTGATGCATTGAAGTATCTTGATATGAAACATTGATTTAGCTTTTAATAGTTTGTTTAGGTAGAAGTATTTAACATTTTGCATTTATCTTGTCAATGTTGTCCCATCTGGCATCTGAGGCATTCGTGAGTTCTCAATTTTTTTCAGACACAAGGAATGAGGCCAGATGTGATTCCCTATAAGGGCATACTCTCTGCTTTGAGAAGGATTACTCATGAAGAAGGCATTCGAGGATTGTATAGGTTAGTGGTTTGGTTTCTTAAAATGCAAATTTGGATATCGTCATGTCATTTGGATCCAACTTATGACTAGCAATTATTGAATCTTTCTGATCATCTCTGTTCTAAGCAACTGGGTATAACTTCATAAGATCCATTTCTTTTCAAAACAATTTGCAAACATCACTGCTACATTTCTCCTTTGACATGACCTGTTTTTCCCTTCTTTCAAATTCTTTTACTGTCTTAATGTTATTTTGACGGTTTAAAACAGTGGCATTCTACCCTCACTAGCTGGGATTAGTCATGTTGCTATTCAATTTCCTGCATACGAAAGAATGAAGTCTTACATAGCAAATAAAGGTGATTATATGATCATGATCTTCCATTCCGCTCTGTTCCTGATTCAATTTGCACCTCTCCGGTAATTTCTAATATTTAATGTTTGCCATTCATTTTATAAGACAACACAACTGTCGATAACCTAAATCCTGGAAGTGTTGCGATTGCATCTTCAGTATCTAAAATGCTTGCCTCTGTTATGACTTACCCACATGAGGTATGTTCAGTCAAGCTTTCTAGGGATACTATCTCCAAAGATTATACATCTCTCTCCCTATTTCAATTTTTTATAATTTCTGCTGGTGATCTCTAAATTTCATATAACCAGGTTGTGCGTTCAAGGCTTCAAGAGCAAGGCCACAACAGAAAGGGTGAGGCGCAATATGCAAGCGTCGTTAACTGCATCAAACAAGTGTTCAAAAGGGAAGGTCTCCCTGGTTTTTACCGTGGCTGTGCAACAAATCTACTAAGAACAACTCCATCTGCTGTCATTACTTTTACCAGTTATGAAATGATACACAAGTTATTGCATTGAGTTCTCCCTCCAGACAAGAAGCATTCACAAATCCACCATAAATCTGACAGGAACATCAAGCCTCAGCAGAAAAACAATGAAGCTGGGATCGAAGATAACAACAATTCTTCGCAGCAATCACAAATCCAATCAAATAAAGCTACACCCTCAATCCCTTTGGGAAGCAAGGATCCACTAACGACAAGACACTGATTAAGCGGCTTCATTTTTTTTATTGGTCCCCCTAATTTCCCCCGTTTGGGGAATGGAAATTTTCCATGAAATTGAATTTAATTGTAAGTTGAAAAACGGTGATTGTTTTTCAGATGATGTGCAAACGTTTCACTATTTTAACCAATAAGTAATGCATTAACAATTTTTTTTTCCTTTTGGTGTATTGAAATTTTTCCTGTTATTTTCAGAATCTTGTATGCCCAATGATTCTTTTCCTTCTGGATTCAAATACCAACTCAAATCTTTGATTATGTGAGCCTTGCTTTGCTTTTTTCCTGGTGCTTTTATCATGCAAGAAAAATTGTCCCCAGTCCAAATGGCTTTAGCTTTTCAGGAGATCAGAAAAAGCATTTTTCCTCCCATCCCAAATCGCAAGGCACTACCGTTAAATATCTTTCAAATAATAACCATTTATTGTTACTGTTTACTCTTTTTTAAAAACTAATATTATAATCAGGTATCTACAAATATTAGAATGAGAAGACTAAAATTAAAATTAAACACCCGCAATTTATTTATGAGTCCGAAAGTGAGGCAGAGTAATGGGGCCCTCCTAACAAAAGTACAAATATTTCAACTCAGAATTTTTTTCCCTGTTTTGAAGACTTTTTGACTCAAAAAGTTAAAATATTTGAAGTACCATCCTTAATTAAATAGATTAATTGAAAAAATGAAAAAAAGAAACATTGAAATACTCTTTATAGTAATCGATATGTGAGATTGACCACTCAAGTTTTATGTATGATATTTCAAGTTTTATAGTATTAATTAATTGAGTGAATGTATTGTTTCATGTGATTTAGGATAGCCAAATTTATTGATTTATATATTTTAATTTTATAATTATCAAATTTGAAGAGTAATTTTATTAGTTTTACAAGGGTTAAGGACCCGTCTTCATTCTTTTCTTGTTGTATGCGCATAAAAAATTCCACTTCAAACTTTATTTCTTCCTAGAAGGAAAAGGATTACACAAAAATAATTTTTAAAAGAGTTAGGTGGCCTATGCGCAGGAATTAGCCCACAGAATCTTAATGGTGAAAAAGTTTAAGGTAGACTTTATTGTAAAGCTCATCTTTAAATTATTAATACTTGTACGACATATTCAAAACGAAAAAGTAGAAGGGGATACGAAACAACTCCATTTTACTATATACATTCCCTATTCCCTTGAAAACTACCACTAATTTTCCTTGCATAAATATGTCTATATTTCTATGAACACGAAAAAATACAAGCGGATGAATTGTTATTGCACTCGTATCATCTACCTGATAAAGTCAAGCAGGAAAAACCATTAGCTACTTACATAAGGTGTACAGTTGTCGCTTACCCATTTTTCAGTCACAGAAATTGGTGAAGACGGCAGCCTTATATTTTTCAGCAGGGAAGCGTCATCACAATGTGGTGGTGATGGAGGCTGCTTACTCTTTAGGTTCTTGACTTCGTCTTGCTTTTCTTTATGATTGTCATACTTTGGTTCTCCATTTTGAATTCTCTCCAGTTCCTCCAGAACTACATCCATGGAAGGTCTCATTTCTTTGTTCTGTTGCAGGCACAGAAAAGCGAGCTTAGCCACTGAAGTTGTCATCCTTTTCACTTCTTTATCTGAATCGTATCCAAGAAACGGATCAATCAATTCATCAAATTCGCATTTCTGAATCCTGTTCACTGCTAAGTTAGCCAAATTAATCTCGTGTCTGTGCCGGGTAATATCAACCGCAGGCATTGAAGATATCAGCTCAATAAGTACAACTCCGAAGCTGTATACATCACTCCTATCCGTTAGCTGGTAACATTGGTAATACTCTGGGTCAACATAGCCCGGAGTTCCTTGTGGAGCAGTTGAGATATGAGTGACATCGGTAGGGAACAATCGGGAAAGTCCAAAATCTGCAACTTTTACAGTAAAGTTGTTGTCGAGGAGAATGTTGTTAGTCTTCACATCCCGGTGTATGATATCAGAAGCATGAAGATAGGCCAATGCACTTGCAGTTTCTACGGCAACGTTCATACGAACAGGCCATGACAGTAAACCAGACTTAGCTTGACCACCATGGAGATGATCAGCAACAGTGCCATTGGGAACAAATTCATACACAAGGAGTAGACCCTGACTGTGACGCGATGTGCAGCCATAAAGCGAGACAAGATTTTTGTGGCGCAAACGTGTGAGGATTTCAATTTCATTCATAAACTGCTCAACCCTTCTGTAGTTGTGCTCATATAGGCGCTTGACTGCAACTTCGCGCCCATCTCTGAGTTTGCCTGATTGAGAAGGATCAAAGTAGGCACATTTAGCAGAAGTTAAGTCTATGCATTTCGTGAAGGTGATCTTACAATATAATCCTACAAACTACAAAGTTTATGTTCTTACCATGGTATACTGTTCCAAAACCTCCATCTCCAAGTTCTTTCTCATGATTAAAATTTTTTGTTGCTTCCGCAAGGTCACAGTAGGAGAAGATGGGAACTCCAAAATAGACAGTGCCGGTCTCCAGGTCTGATTTTGAGGAAGCTAGTGAAGAAGTATTTGGTGATTGGAGATTTCGAGCAGCATATTTTTGTCTTTTCCAAAAACGTATAATATAAATGGACAGAACTGCAAAAAGGAGAACCAATCCCCCTACTCCAACACCTATTGAGCAAAAACGAGCTTTAGTTCTTTGATCTGCAGAATGACTTTGTGGAAAACACAAACTACTAACAAATGTTTTTCAATCTTCTTTCAACGATGCAAAGACGCATATGAAGCAGAGAAACCAAAATGCAAAATGGACTGATAAAACGCTTTTCCATCATCAAATTGTTCATGTCAATAAGTTGTTTGATTAAAGAGGTACATTACCTATGCCTATCTTCAAATTCTGTTTTCCATTTCCTGCAACTGAATTACAAATAAAATAGAGTCAGTATAGACAATAGAAACTGTAGAAATATAATCAAAATCACCCAAATTCTTGACACTATTTCACAACTAAATATGGAATTTTCACATCTCAAACGTATATAGATCTTAATTTAACAAACTAGCAACTTTCTCCAGATCCATGTAACTGGGCTGGTTGAAATCTCCAAAGAAAGAAATGCTTGTAAGAAGAGAAGAATTTGTTTCGTTCAAGGTCATTCAATTAAGAGGAGAAAGCATATGAATGAGGAAAGAAGAACATATTCGTGATCTAGTCCTAGATCTCCTGTAATTATGGTACATGCTGAACAATAAATCTTTCCATGCTATCATTTAAGCATTTACCTCCTCTCCTATAACAA
Organism: Trichilia hirta; assembly: GCA_035221805.1. NCBI lineage: Eukaryota > Viridiplantae > Streptophyta > Magnoliopsida > Sapindales > Meliaceae > Trichilia > Trichilia hirta. Next base: position 4,062,804 of record JAWDEX010000022.1, read on the forward strand.
CCATGACATTCTCCTGTCTTAGAACAATAAAATTTTCCCTTGCAATCACTTTGAGATTGGCCGTCTCTCCTAGTACACTCAAAACATTCTGGCAGTATATGCACTTGAAGAGAGAACACACCACTAAGCAAATTAAATAAGTCAGTAGAGTTTTGAGTCTTATTATTCAGTCGGAGCCGAAGAAGATAAAATCGAGGTGGAAGAGTACGTAAATCATTCTCTCCACCTCTTGTGTGAGCTGGACTGTAATAAATAAACGAGTCTTTGCAGAAGACACTGAAATTGGTGGGCTTAGGGTCAATATTTGGTGGGCATTTGAAATGGGTTAGATTGGATATGATTTCAAAAGAGAGTAAACGAGAGCTGGGAAGTGTAAAATTATTCAAGGATTTACATCCATTATTGTTCAAGTAATTTTGAAACACTCGCTCTTCAAGTGTAATCGTATTGTCCTTGGAGACGTTTGTAATGATATACCAAGGTCCTTCTTTACCCAATTTAATTTTCTGAACTGGTTCGTTGCAGTCATCGACTATCATCAACCCACATTCAGGATGCGTCCAATTGGAGAAGGGAAACCAATATACCCGAGATTTCCACAGTGAAAATCGTGACATCTTGGATTGAATAATCTTTCCTCCTCAGCCAAGGAAAGAATTGAAAGATTAGAGACAAAGAAGAACAGAGGATGCGAGAAATGAGCCGTTCCAATTGGCATCAGAAGTAAGCTAAAGCAAGGAAATAACACTTGTGTCATAAGTTCTTTCAAAATGAAAATTAAAATGACAAAAAAGGTGTGTTATTGGATTGAATAATCATTCCTCTTCAGTCAAGGTAAGAAGTGAAAGATTAGAGATAAAGAAGAACAGAGGATACGAGAAACGAGCCTTTCTACTTGGCATCAGAAGTAAGCTAAACCAAGCAAATAACACTTATTGTTATAGGTTCTTTCAACATAAAAATTAAAAATGGAAAAATAAAAAAGGACAGTTGTATAATAGGTTTCTTCTCAATTTTTAAGATAATTATCAGTGAAAACACGCAAGTTGACTTGCAAATTGTATGGAGAAGACTCGAAGAAGTAGGCTTGAGAGAAGTAAAATTTTGGAATGATCCGGGAAATCATACCTGGGGTCGGAAGTGCTTGATTATTAATCGCCTAGATACATAGGACAGGGGCCATAACTCCAATGTTTCCATTATTAGTACTACAAAGACTTTACTCATTGACTCTTCAAAATCTTCAAAAACTACTTAAATAAGGATTTGACTGAAATAGATCACATATTGCGATACAACCACTCTAATCAAGACCGCATGACTTAAAATCCAGGATATGCTTAGTGAATCCATCGTAAATAAACCGTATCATCCAAAATGATGTTAATGTAGACAGTAGAAATTGTATCATCCAATTTCTTTGACTGTATGGAACAGAAATACATAAAATTGTCTATTTCAGACAGATATAAATCTTTATCTAAACTAGCCCTTCTCCGAATCCGAGTAAGGAGCCAGTCGAAGTGAATCAAACAAACAAATCCATGCAGAAAGGGAGGAATTTGTTTTGTGACATGTTATTAAATTAGGATTTTTATAGGAAAGTATAAAAAAGGGAATTATAATTCAGAGCAGAATGCATATGAAATTGGAAGGAAAAGCATGATATGTATTCCTGAACTTGTCCTAGAATCTCCTGTGACTTGGCTAACTGTGTTTGAGCACTAATCCCAATCCATAACTAGTTGACCCCTACTCTTTATAACTGCTCTTGACAGCTTTGTAGAGCTGCTATCTATAGCACACTAGCTTTCAATAATTACAATACACTTCTCTCTTTGCTCTACCTGCTATCTATTTAACAGACTCTACCTGAGTCATTAGAACAAACCTCAGCTTCTAACTCTTCTCTACAAGCTACACACAAACCACTTAACTCAGCCTGCATTCTGCTCTTTTACCCTGCAACAACATTTAAAAGTAACTGCAGATGACTCCTGCAATTCTACCGAATCAAGAACTACAGCTCGTTAGCTACTCAATGCCTGATTATTCCCTTCTAAGTTCATTAACCTTAACAACTTTTTGTCAGCTGGAACATTTTTTGTCACATCAGCTACATTTCCTATAAACCTTCAACAATTTCACTCTTCCCTCGTTAAAACATCTCTTATAAAGTGTAGTCTTATGACAATGTACTTTGTTCTCTCATGGTAGGCCTGGTGCTTAGCTAATTGTTTAGCACTTTGGAAGTCACAAAACACATCAGCAGCCTTAAACTCAACTTTCAACTCCGTCAGTATAACCTGCAGCCACAAAACTTCTTTTATGGCTTCAACTACTGCCATATACTCAGCTTCAGTGGTCAACAAAGCAACACATAATGCAATGAAGTTTTCCAACTGATTACACACCCTCTGAAGCCGAATATGAAACCTGTTGATGACCTCCTTCTATCAGCATCTGCTGCAAAGTCTGAATCCACAAAGCCTTTGAGCAACTCAGTTCTTGCAACTTCCTTCCGATACACTAAACAGTAACCCAAGCTTCCTTTAACATATCTCATGATCCATTTTACTGCTTTCCATTGTGAACTCCCTGGATTGCTCATGAATCTGCTAACTATACTCATGGCAAATGCAAGATCTGGCCTAGTGGATACCACTGCATACATGAGCTACCTACAGCATTTGAGTATGGTATCTTCATCATCTCTTCTATCTCACTACTTAGTTTTGGGCATTGTTCTTTTGACGTCTTGAACTGAGCTGCCAAAGGAACTTGTATTGGCTTTGAACTCTCCATATTAAATCTTTGCCTAAGAATATCTATGCCTAAGATCCTCTTTGCAGGCCCTAAGTCCTTCATTTCAAAATCAGAACTCAGTAACCTCTTCAACACCAGTAACCTGTCCATATTCCTCCCAGCTAGAAGCATATCATCCATATATATCAGTAAAAGCGCCAAATCTTCAATGCTCCTGCCCTAATAGTATACACAGTGATCATAGGCACTTCTAAGGTAGCCACACTTCTTCATATACTCATCAAACTTCAAGTTCCATAGCCTAGATGACTGTTTAAGTTCATAGAGAGACTTCTTTAACAGACAAACCTTCTTCTTAGATCTCTTTTCAACCAAACAATCAAACTGTCTCTTCAAAATTTCTTCATCTAGACTTCCATGAAGAAATTCTGTTCTTGCGTCTAGCTGTTCCAACTCCAAGTCATACACAGCTACTAGACACAACGGTAACCTTATTGAAACACACCTTACAACTGGTAAGAAGACCTCTGAGTAGTCAATCCCCCCTTTTTGTGTGAAACCCTTGGCAACTAGCCTGACTTTGTACCTTAGAGAACTATCTGCCTCTTCCTTCTTCTTGAATAGCCACTTGAAGTCCACAACCTTCCTATCTTTTGGTTTCTCAATCAATTCTTAAGTGCTATTCTTTTTAAGAAACTTCATTTTCTTACACATTACCTCATACCACCTTTCAGCTTCTGATCCTTTATTGCTTTTCAACTGTTGTTGGCTTTGCAACATCTAACTCCTCAGTCACTAGTAAGGCATCAACTACTAAATCAGCATAGCCATACCTTTTGGGTGGTTTTATGGACCTTTTACTTCTATCTCTGGCTCTGGTTAGATTATAATTAGAGATAGTGTCAAGCTGTATTTGTCACTTTCAGTATTCCCGGGTTCCTGATCCTTAATCTCAGCTTCTGTTTCTTCAATGTGTGATTCCTGGTTTACTTCCTTCTCAGTTTGATACTGATTCGCCACCTCAAACTGAATTCTGTTGCTTCTAGATTTGGAAGATGATGCTTGGTCTTCTGGTTCAGTTCCTTCTTTTATCAAACCATCCTCCAAGAACTTAACATCCCTATTGACTATGCATCTCCTATCCCTATCATTATGGCATCATATTTTCCATCTTTTTGTACCTTTAGGATATCCCATAAACACACCTTCAACAACCTTGGTCTCTAACTTTCCTTGCTTCATATATTGATAAGCTGAACAACGGGCCTGACCTGTCCAGATTCCTTTATGTGTTTTAAATTCCAGTGCTGATGAGCGACTCATGTTTACCAGATATACAGCAGTTACCACTGCTTTTGCCCAGAAGAATTTTGAGAGCCCTGCAAAAAAAAGAATGCTTCTAAACCTTCCAAGTAAGGTTCTATTCATCCTCTCAGCAGCACCATTTTGCTGAGGGGTGTAGCCAGCCGTTTTATGTCTCAAAATACCCTTTCCTTGGCAGAAGTTTTCAAAGAGTGAATTGCAAAATTCCATCCCATTGTCTGTTCTCAAGGCCTTCAACTTTTTGTTCGTTTGGTTTTCCACCAAGGTCTTCCATTCTACGAACTTTTAAACACTTGGCCTTTGCTTTTAAATGTATAAACCCACACTTTCCTTGAAAAGTCATCTATAACAGACATAAGGAATCTGGCTCTAACTAGGGAGACTACTTGTGCGGGTCCCGATACATCTGAGTGTACATAGTCCAGTACCTCAGAAGTCGTATAGTTTCCTTCATCAAACTTAGTCCTATGATGCTTGCCTAGCACACAACACTCACAGAATTCAAGCTTATCTCATGCACAGCTACTTAATAGACCCTGCCGTTTCAATTCTAACAGGTTTTCTTCACTTGAGTGGCCTAACCTTTGATGCCATAGTGTCAAAGTCTCTCTTTTCCTCTCAGATGCATTGTTTACATCACACTACTAACACTTATCCTAAAAGCATATACAGACCATTTTTTGCCTCTTAGCCTTCATTAATACCACAGAGCCTTTGCAGACTCTCAGAGTTTCATTTCTACCTTAAAGCTACAGCCATTGGTTCTAACATACCTAATGACATCAAGTTTCTTTCGAGCTTGGAACAAATCTAACCTTTTGTAATTCAACTAAAGCTCCACTTGGAACCAAACAATGAAACACTTCAAAAGATAATTTAACTTCATCTAAGCTAATATTTTCCTGAGTAGAGTCGAGGATTCTGGAGAAAGAAGAAGTAAATTGAACTTATCTCTAATCATCATAATTTAATAGGTTAACTAGGTAACTTGTTATTGACATTTTAAGGTCTTCTTTTAGTAAATTAAGGTAAAAGAAGTATAGAATTAAAAAAGCAGCATTTTATGGTGCAAAACAATGTACGACATACCTTTAACTTTTCTTAGATTTTTTGCTGTAATTTTTAAGTCTTTGGTAACAATTCTCAATTTTTTTTGTGTGTGATTCTCAATTTTTTGTTGCATTTTTCAAACAGGGGAATACGATCATTAAAAATCTTAAGTATTTAAGTAAAAAATTTTATTCTATAATCTAATATAAGATTATAGGGGGATTCCTTAAATAATAGAAGTAGAAGACAAGCCATAAGAGAAATGTAATAAAATAAATAAAATTCTTAATTGTTCTTTTGGACATTAGCAGAAGTTATTCTCTGTGGAATAACTTCTTCTATTTATTATTGTAATAGATAAAATTGAAAACGATTTTTTTGGGTAGAATTTTCATAATACTATTTATTTATGACAAATGAAAGTACATATAAATCAATCAGTAGGACCGTCATGGCTAGTTTGCCTATATTTTTGTCAAACACGTAATTTATTATTTTTTTTTCCTTTTTATAATATGGGTTTTATTATCCACATAGGATTCAATACATTGCGTTCAAACTTCGAAATCTCTTCTTTGTGAAAAAAATAAATAAATAATTTTGGCCCATAATTTTTTTTAAAACATAGGATTTGTTCAATTTTTATATAGTAAGAGAATTTTGGGAGACACAAGTGCATCAGATTTTTTATATTCTTAACAAAAATTTTATTGTATATGTTTACTTTAAAATTAATTAATTATGATAATTAAAAAATTAAAATATAATTGAAACTCTACCCAACGAAACAATAAATTATAGCACGCGAAATCAAACTTGGGCTGCTGGAAGACCCACAACTACTAACAAATGTTCATAAAGATTATAGACTGGAGAATTATTACTCATCATGCATGTATTCTATATAATTCAATAAGTCAACTGTGGGAAATTTGTCAGATGAGTTCCAAGTTGATATCATTAGAAAGTGACGGCAAATGGCAAGTAGTAAGGGCAACCCCACGTTGTGGGTTTCAATTTCTATCATATGGGGGCAAAATTCTGACCAAAACGGCACAACTTGCGGACCACAGGAGCAAAATTTAAGCGGCTAAATACAAAGCCTTCGTTGACCCATCATACAAGACTAGACTATACGTAAAGTCCCAAGTGGACATAAAAATTTCTCTTGGAAATTTGCGATCAGGATTCTGACACGATCCTGCCCTTGTATCAACTCTTAAAGAGGTTGACTTAAATTGATATTTTCTTAACTTTAAATTTTAACTATTATGTAGGCAAAATTTATTAGTTGAAAATTTGAACAAACGAACCAGCCCTTATGAATGAAAAGAACATAAACAAACGCTAAGTAACCGGCCCAATTCTCTAATACCTGATTCATAACCTACGCTTCATACTTGAATTCTATCTCGATGTTAATGATGCCCATGAATATGAGACAAAAAAAATATATAAATTCAGCAACTAACAATTCCAAGAAAACAAAAGAAAATTCTGAAGAGAAGGAAAAAAAAAATACCTGGAATAGGTAAACACCACTTAAAATGAGGCCTATCAGGGCAGTAACATTGAAACTGGTAAATCGATTCATCGAAGCCACACTTGCCACCACTTGCCTGACAAACACTGCAATTGCTAGCAATCCACTGCAGTAAAAACCCTCTCTTCACCATTTCTACAATCTCAATTTCTTCCTCACGCTTCTCCACAGGTGCCGCCACTTTGTCTGTACATTCCTCCGACACAGAACCCAGATCAGAATTATCCTCAAACAGAGCCAAAACAGTCCCATTTTCATCATCCCTGGAACATTTATCAGCTTTGTACTGTAATAATTTCTCAGGCAAGGATGAGTTACAGTTGTATAGTAGAATAAGTTCTGCAGTTTGGTCAGAAGCCAGCAGGAAGCGGTCGCTGGGGAGAGAAACGTTTTTGAGTCGAGGAAAACTACATACACCTTTTTGATTTGTTTCGGAAAAGGCTGCTGCGTCTGAGATGCGTAGAGATTGATTGTTGTAGAAAATTTGCTTTATAATGTAGAGATTACTGGACAAATTCAGAACTGGGTTTCCCTTTTCATTGCACGAGAGCTGAAATCCTGGATGGCCACAAAAATGTTCCTGCTGGTTTCTAATATAGAACGGGAAGCTTATGTTTTGGCCGTCGCCGCAGGATTTTGTAACACAGGCGAGATACTTGGGATCGACATCAGCGAAGGCCGTGGTGGGCAGGAGGAGGATAATGAAAATGAAACATTTTAATGATGATGTGATCAGCTGGGTGAAGCTGAAGGTTCGATCCATAGAAGGACTATTGTTGAATTTGTGAAGGAGAATCAGATAGGGAAGATGAAGTGAAGATGATTAGATATGGAACAGTTAAAGAGGTTGGCCGGATAATTTGTTTGACTTTTGTATTTTTTCAGTATTTGCCTCTTAATAATTTCAGAGAATAGGGTTGGCTCTCTCAATCTGTATTAGATCTTGGACCGTTGAATTTAAGGCGTAAGGGCCGAAATAATTAATAAAACGGATAGTAACATTTAAGTCCCTATTTCCTATGGGTTTTACAACAAACAAGCTACTTATTTTTATTGAAATGATTGAAACATTAAAAAAATTGCATCCTAATTGATATAAAAGGCAAATAAAATATAAATGGAAAGTAAGGTGTCAATTATTAATTGGATAGTAAACTTATACAATGTTCAATTTGATTTATCACACATCTTAATTATTCATATAATAAGTAAATACCACATCATTTTTAAGTTCAAAATTTATTTCTATCAAAATAATTTTGTTATTTCAATAGAAGCTGCGGGTTTATTTGTTATCAATAAATAAATTTGACCATTATCATGAAAGTATAAACTTCAAGGGACCTAAATATTATTATTCCAGTAAACCCATTAAATTGGGTCAATGTCAAGAAAGTACAGCAAGTTGAACAACTTACATATATTTAATTAATTTTGTTCCTGTAGGGCTTAATACAATTCTTATTTAATTAAATTTTATCAATAGTTTGAAAGTTCCAAGTGCATTTCATGTACTTAATTTAATTGTAAAGTTTTTAGGCTTTACACCTAATTCACAGAAATAAAGAGGCAAGACCGTTTAATTTCATAAAGTGGTCATGAAATAAATCAATGTGTAGGAGGATATGACCACATCGGGGAGACTGACCCGTAGTTTGAAAAAAATTGCTACAGAGAAAAACATTGTTCAAGATACAAGTTAAAATTGTACGAAAGATTATTTATAAAAATTAATTTAACTGATCTCTTGAATTTAATTCCTATTTTATTCCTACAAAACTTATAAAATAAGAATTTTGGATACAAAAGAAAAAGATTTGAAATGCTACATGATCTAATGTCTAATAGTGCGGCGGAATAAATAAAATAATTAAATCAATATAAATAAGTATAAAATAGAATTAATTTTTACGTTCGACATTCGCTTCAGATTCATAATTATTTTAAGAATATTTTAATTTTTTTATTTATTTTTATTTAAAATTTTATATTTAAACACTTTATATATATTATTAAGAAGAATACTTTCACAAGTTTTTTATTTTAAATAAAATTAATTATTTAAGTAATTTTTCAGATTTTTAGAACAAAATTGTTTTAACCCTTATCGTCAGATCAAACGATATTAGTCAAATTCCTAAATAGAGTATAAATATTCTAAATTTATTTTATTTTTTTTATTTTCTATCGATTAGTATTAAAGCCTGATTTCTATGGCTGATAATCAGGATATATTATTGGAAGCTTTGAAGCCAAGAATGAGGAGATTGGAAGAACACATCGACCAATGATTTAAGTAGATGATGGCTTAGATGGTGCATTTGAATGCGTAACAGGACGATTACCAACCAGTAGCGAATATACTAGATCTATTATTTTCTATACCCGTGACAAATTTAGATCGTTAGCGAGCAGCACTGCCTCTTCAGGAGAAGAGAGTTGATCATCCAAAGAATCGCAACCACCATAGAAATAGAAACTATTTAGGTCGTGAAGATTATGATGGATATCGAATCAAGATTAAGCTTCTAAATTTTTTTGGTTCGTTGGATGTGAAAGATATTCTTAACTGGTTGATAAAGGTTGAGCTTTTTTTTATATTATAGATATAGACGAATAACGCAAAGTTCTTATTGTCACATATAAACTAAAGGGAGGCGTTGGAGTATGGTAACAGTTGATTCAAAATGAACACTACAAAAAAAGTAAGGACCAATAAGAGATTGATCTCTAATAAAATAGTTGATAGAATAATATTTTCTACCTAATGACTACGCATAGGTGCTGTACAACAAGTACTTAGACTGTACACAAAAAAAACTAAACTGTTACAGAATATACAAAAGAATTTTTGTGATTATAGTTTAAATGTGATAATTTTAAAAACGAAGCGCAACAAGTGGCTCACTATCAAAGAGATTTGTCATATGATATTTGATGTCTTATAGGCGCGAACGTTATATTCACACTGGTCGATGCACGTGAGATAGTCCAACGAGTCAAAGAGTGACTTTCTTGGCAACTAAAATAGTCGAATCATAGATCTTATAGTCGAACTTCGTTAATAGCAGCAAAGATCAAAGGTTCCTATCTATACAAGAATCTTGCAACCTCTAAATCAACAAATCAATTTGCGATTTCTAAGAATAATTTAGTAGATTCAAAAAGAAGCACCAATGGAAAGTAACTGACAACTGATAAGATAGGTCTTTCAAATTTATATGCAAAATTGACTAGTAATACTTATTTTAGATGTCGTAATTCTAGGCATAAATCTAATAAATGTCAAAAAACTAGTGCATGTTGTAAATGATGTAGGAGATGACGTAAATGACTATACTAGTGAGAAATCGGGTGATGAGGTTAACGACTATACTGAAGATGAAGATACAGGATTGACTTGTATTGTCAAGAAGATTTTGTATTCACTAAAATCAGAAGATCACATGCAGCAAAGAAAGATCTTTTAAGTAAAGCGTCGAATAGAAAAAGATGTGTGCAATCTTATCATTGATGATTGTAGCTATGAGAATTTGATTTTGCAAAAGTTAGTAGAGCATTTATAACTACCTACTGAATCACACTTGTCACTCTACCAAGTTGGATGGATTAAAAAGGGTGTATCAATTGAAGTTAACAAAATCTGTAAAGTGCATATCTCTTTGAATAAATACTATATAAATTTTATAACATGTGACATTGTAAATGTGGATACTAATAGTATTCTCCTGGGACACCTTAGCAATTTGATGTGAATGTTTTACATAAAGGGAGAGAGAACTCCTACCGATTCTTATAGAAGGATAAAAGTGACTTTACTCTCAAAACTTCTAAAGTGGAGAAAAAAACTATTGTTGCTATTTTTACACGTGTGTAAAAACTTAGTGGTGCTATAAAAAAATTTGAAAGAGTTCTTGTATTGATAAGTAAGAAGAAGACTAAGAAAACCAAAGAACAACAATTACCGCCACTTATTCAAAAACTTCTAGATGAGTTTCATGACGTGGTAGAAGAGCCATCCTGACTACCACCTTTAAGGAAAATACAATACTAAATTGATCTGGTTCTCAGAGTAAGATAACCTAATTTGCTTTACTATAAAATAAACCCAAAAGAGAGTCATATTTTTCAAAAATAAGTTAAAGAGTTGCTGAAGAAGGGTCATATTAAGAAGAGTATCAGCCCTTATAAAGTCTCTACTTTGCTAGTTTCAAAAAAGAATGGTTCTTGATAGATGTATGTTAATAGTAAAGATATTAATAAGATTAATGTACAATACCATCTTTCTATACTGCGATTTAAGGACATGCCTGACCAGTTGGTAGGATTCAAGGTGTTCTCAAAGATTAATCTCAGAAGTAGATATTATCAAATTCGTATCAAGCTAGGGAACGAGTGAAAGACTGCTTTCAAAAAAAAAGAAAAAAAAGGCTTATACGAGTAGTTAGTTATGCCTTTTAGTTTAACCAATATGCCAAGTACTTTTTTGTGGATGATAAATCAGGTATTACATCTTTACTTATACAAATTTATGATTGTTTATTTTGACAATATTCTAATTTTTAGTCTCAATGTAAAATAGCACCTTCAGCACCTTCGATCAGTGTTAAAGACCTTATAAAAAAATGAGCTGGTCATTAACCAAAAAAAGTGCAATTTTTTGATAAAAAAAATTCTATTTTTTGAATATATTATTAGCTTTAAGGAGATTTACATAGAAGAAAGAAAGATAAAAGCCATTCGCAATTGGTCAACCCTTACATTTATTACTGAGGTTTGAACCTTTCATAATCTCGTTACTTTTTACTGGTGATTCATTTGTAACTTTAGTAGTATTATGATGCCAATTATAGACTATCTAAAGAATAAGATGATAACCAGATTTGAATGGATCAAAATTGCTACTAATAGTTTCTAGAAGATCAAAACCAAACTTACGTCAGCAATTATTCTTGCTTTACCCAATTTTGAAAAGCTGCTCGAGGTTGGCTGTGATGCTTGTGGCATTGGAATTAGAGGTTTTTTATCGTAATATGGTAAATCTGTGGCATTCTTTAATGAGAAGCTGAATAAAGTCCAACAAAAGCGATCCATCTACGAATAAGAGTTTTGTGCCTTTTAGACGTGAAAGTATTATCTTTTAGGTCGTGATTTTATTATCTTCACAGATTACTAGGCATTAACTCATTTTAAAACTTAGAAGCATGTGAATAAGATGCATGCACGATGGGCAACATACTTTAGAGCTTTTTACTATATGATAAAACATAAATTCGAGACCAGAAATAAAGTAGCCGATGCCTTGAGTAGAAGGACAACCTTATTAGTAACTATCTGCAATAAAGTGATTGGGTTTGAATTTTTTAAGAATTTATACCTTTCTAACAAAGACTTCAGTGAGATCTGGTCAAAATATACACTAACCAACAAATTGACGGATTCTTAGTATATGATGACTATCTTTTCAAAGAGAATAGATTATGCATATTTCAATCTTTTCTTAAGAAAAAATTAATTAGAAAAATTTATAGTAGAGAATTAGGTGGATATTTAGGAAGAGCCAAGACTATTGCTAGCCTGAAAGTAAAATTTTATTAGCCTTAATTAAAGAAAAAAGTTAAATGCATAGTGCAAAAGTGTCATGTCTATCAGACACAAAAAGGACAAGTGTAGAATTTAAGGCTTTACATGCCATTACCTATCCTACAGTAATTTTGGGAGGACTTATCAATGAACTTTGTGCTGAAATTATCATAAATACAACGTGGTGCTGACTCTATATTTGTTGTGGTTGACAAATTTTTGAAGATAGTGCATTTTATTCCTTGCATGCATACCAGTGACACATCGCATATTGTAAAGCTATTTTTTTAGGAGATAGTTTGATTACATGGGATCTTAAAATTCATCACTTTAGATAGAGATACTAAGTTTTTGGCATACTTTTGAACTATCTTATAGAAGAAGTTCAACACCAAGCTCCGATATAATAGCACTGCTTACCTCCAGACCAATGGCCAAACTGAGGTGGTGAATCGAATGCTCAGAGATCTTTTGCAATGTATTTGTGAAAAAAAAGGATAATATGAAATTTAGCTCTCACGTAAACTGAGTTTGCCTATAATAGCGTTGTTTATAATGCCACCAAGATGACTCTTTTTATCGTTGTTTACAGGAAGGTACCTACTTATACTGTTGACTTAATTTCTTTGCCAACGAATGTGAATAAAAGTATTGCGGCTAGTAATATAGCAAAATAGCAGCTAAACATGTTTAAGTTAATTTAGGAGCATATTGTAGTGTCCAATGCCAAATACAAAGTAACTGCTGATGAACATAAACATTATAAATCTTTTGAGGTAAGAGATATGATAATGATGTACTTTCGAAAAGAGCAAAGAGACGGCCAAAGAAAGCTTAAACAAAAGAAGTATAATTCGTTTACCCATCATACACAAGATTAATGACAATGCATATGTAGTTAATCTTTTGGACGATATAAAGATCTCAAAGACCTTCAATGTGGCTGACATATATCTATATCATTTTTTTGATAATAACTCACAAACGAGTTTTTCTCAAGTAGAGGAAATTGATGCGGATCAGTTAATGACCGAGTACATGGAGCAACTAGACTGGCATAAGTCTGGACAAAAATGGGCCTAATTTTTATATTTGATGTTTGTTTGGGACTCATAATTATTTTAAAAATATTTTAGTCTTTTTTATTCGCTTTTATTTAGGTTTTTATATTTAGAAACTTTATATATATTGTTAGAAAAAATACTTTCATAACTTTTTTTCATTTTAAATAAAATTAGTTACTTGAGTAATTCTTTAAATTTTTAGAATAGAATTATTATAACCCTTATCATCGAATGAAACGATATTGATCAAACTCCTGAACAGAGAAAAACGTTATAAATTAATTTTATTTTTTTCCCGTTGTTTGTCAGTTAGAGAAAATTCAAAATCATATATGATAAGATTTGATGAAGAAAAGTATAATGATGAGAAGTACAAAACCTAAAATCTTACGCGACAAGCTCTAATACAAGAAAACTCAAAATTTTATACAACAGATTCCCAAGTTCATATGATCAGGGGACTTTTGTGAACTTAAAAAATGAATTAACATAAAGAGCCCAAATACAAAAAATAGTCTGACTCAAGGGAGTAACACGTGACAAAAGAGATTGTTATAAAAAGAGATACTAGTAAAGATAATAAAGTGAGTTTGTGTTAAAATATTAAAAGATTAATTTAATTCTTTAATTTAATTACCATTCTACTCTTGCAAAACCTATAAAATGAAATTTTGACTATAAAAATCAGCAAAAAAGTAAAGGAGAAAAGAGATTCAAAATGCAACAAGTTTTGATAGAAAAGATTCAAAATCTTATGCGACAAGATCTAATGAAAAGCTTAATGGGAGAGAAGTATAAGACTTGAAAATTCTATTTAACAAAATCTCCCCAAAGTAAATTGTCAAGTTTTCAAACTTGTCTTAAAGTTGATGAATGATTGTAAAGCTAATAGCAAGCAGGCTCGCTTATGTTTGCTAAAATAGTAAATCAAGTTTTCTTAATCAATCTCTCGTATTTACGAAGAAGATTACAATAAAGGGCTTTTAAGAATCCAAGATATGGCAGTCTAAATGAGTGAGAGGAGATAAGGGATGTTTAGTGCCATGGCCTATAGGAGAAAAAGAACTTGTATTAAAAGGTTGGAGGAATAGAGCTCATTGTCTTGCTACGCCGTGATGCTGCTAGGACGTAGAGTCATTGGGATGGGGTTTAGAGAAGAAAGAATGAAGGGTTTATTGAAAACGTTCTTCTAAGGGGAAAGGGATTTCATCTCTTTAGAAAGATTGTTATTCTACATTGGTAGAATAAAGTAAAGCCTTTACCTTCCTCTAAAGGATGTTATATCATGCGAGCAAAATAGAGTAAGGTCTTGACTTTTTATAAGGATGTTATTTTGTACGTGCTGTTCATTTGTATATTTATCATATATAACACGTTAGCAGTGATAAGAGAAAAAAATTCTGCTCAAATAATTTATTCGTAAATAAAAAAAGTTAAATAAATGAGAAATATAGGAATTTTGAAATATTTACAGCAAGAAAAAATATGAGTATTAATGTATATTTATCACATTACATTACCAATTACATTACCAATTACTTACCAATTACATAAATTATTATCAATATGCAAATAGAGAAATAATTACATTACTTCCTAGTGGGTATTAAAATCCCAATTAACTTGAATAACACAAGTTTCTGTGACACAACAATTCATACATTTCTTAATTAGATAGATAACTCTTACCAATTATTACACTTACAACATCTAATAATATTTAGCATTTAGAATTTCATGACCTTATATGACACAATAAATCATAAATTTCAGTTAAATAAAACTAATATTTCTTATGAATCAAGTTTCATCATACAACCCTTTTGTGACACAATAAAGTTATATGACTCTACTCAGATCAAACATCTCATGTCAACGTACTAATTCCTGATGACAAAAAAATGGGCCTTGTATAATACAACAAACCGCATCTCATTACTGAATTTAACTAATACATAAATGGTGAAAAGGTTATGTTAAAATTCTCAATTTTAACATTACCATTTAATATTAATCATAAAATGAATTTTTAATATTAATTAGATCCCATTTTACTTATAATATGTTTATAACATTTATAACCATCCTTATGACACTCGTAACAACCTACATCAATATGCAAAGTATATTTAGTTCATGAATAATTCATATTATGCAAGGGAATCCTATCTTTGATGATGTATATGTGAAATGTTATACAATTTCTATACATCACATGCACAAAATTGTATTTCATGCATATTCTCACTTGATAATTAAGTTAAAATATATCTTATATATATTCATATGTAATAACCTTTATTATAATCTAATAAAAATCATTAAACCCATTCAAAATGAACAACCATAATAATGTACACAAATTGAGCCATTTTGGTCAATTTTGCATACTTGACAACTTTTGTCATAATATGTCTATAAATCATCCAACTCATGAATGATATTTTAAACACACAGTATTATACAAATCATACTAATAAGGACAATTTGGGTGAATTATAATGCACATGGAACAATTTCTCGCAAAACTACTCAATAATCGAATAATTGTGTTATTCACTTCAATTGCCAAAAATATAACCTATACTCGGTATTCAATACTTGAACACCTAATATATGTCTAAAACAAACCCTTATTGACTCAAAATAGCTAACAAAATAATTTTGAATTATTTGAAAAAATTCCAATAGTAAGTTATCATAAGCAATCGAAAACTATCTAATTTTTTTCCAAATTCGAGACTGTTTTTGCATATCTATTTTCAGCCACACCAAGCATCAATAAAAATCTAAATTTTTCAGATTTCAAACACTTTGAATGCATTATGAAATAATCACAAAAATAGGACAAATGTAACAGCATACACTCCCAAATTATTTCACATAAACTTAGTCTACTATAACCAAAATAATGCGATCTTTGCCAAGATTTAAGCTCAATCATCATCATATCATCACATATTCATATTCAACTCAATTTTCAACCCCTAATCTCTGATACCAATGTGAAAAACTAGCATGCCATGTTTCTTAAAATATGAAAATAAATTTGCATACCATATGATTTAGAAAATGAGTTTACTATAAAATTGAAAAACTTACCTATGTAGTTGTTAACCTTTGCTGCCCTTTATTCAATTTTAAAGCTTGAGAGCACTAAATTAAGAGTTTTTCTATTGATTGATGCCCTTGCCTATTAAAACTCCTCTCTTGACTTTACTAAATTTTAATCAAAATACTTTTGATTGATATATGTTTTCAACTAAAACCCTAACATTTTAACCCTTAAAAAATCAATTTTAAAACTTAAAATTGATGCTCAAATATGTAGATCACATCTAAACATCTTGAAAACACTTTTTAAGTGATCAAAATGATAAAAATTTGATAATCTTTTTGGCTATGTAAGAAAAACGTTCAAGGAATAAGAAAGGCAATAGTTTCTTTCTTTTTTTATTTTTCATTTATAAAAATATTCAATAATAATGAATATATTTTTTTATAATTAATTAACAATTAATTAATTAAAATACTTGAAAAATATTAAGCCAAATGTATATTCCATATTGATGCATATCTCATACATATCCACCATCCATGTGTTAAACAAATATAAAGTCAAGATTATGCCATTTGTTAAGCTTTCATTTGCTAGAATGAAATGCTTAACATATAACCACTTATACCATACATAAGCTTAAGTTAACCAATTAAATTGCACTAGCTTTATGCATCTAAGTGTTTATAATCTAATTAGAAAAAAATCTAGACAACTTATAGCAAGACGCAATAGGTTTACCATAAAATCAGTAGTAGATACAATTATTAAATTAACCTTTTTAATTTATTTCATTTAATCAATTTTTAATAAGATTAATTAAATGTATCTATAGACCAATATTGATACCTAGCCATGCAATACGGCCTCCAGATTATAATGAAGTCGATAGCTTTAAAAAATAAACTTTTTTGTCATTCATTATCGTGTCAATCTTTTCATCACACAATACTCCGATTAAATCAAGGGTATGCTATAATCATCAAACCTTTTTAAATTCAATACTATGTATAATAAATAATAGATAATGATTCTATTGTGTATCATCATTAAGAACGCACTTCTTCATCGCACACAATAAGTAACTACAACTGAGAATTTCACCAGTCAAATTTAAATTATTTATATAGAATATTTTACCTCAAACATTAAGGCTGACGGATTCTTTTTCAAATTTTTACATACCTCTATGAATGTCTTATCACACCCAATAACTATCTATCATAAGTCTAAGATAGACTTACTCTAAGAAATATTGAAGTATAACAATTCACTGACAAGGTAACTATGATATTATAAAGTCTAAGGATTATTTACACGATTAATACAATAAATGTTCGATTAATGATTAAGTGTAATTAGCATTTGAACGATTCGTACGAGTCTATTCAGTGAACTCATACTCAACCAATGAGCACCTATACACTTCTTTTAGTGTCTCTAAACAAGTAATTTATGAGATCGACTATCGTCTATCGCATAAAGTAAGAATAGTATATACTAATCTTTCTAATATCATAAAGGCCCCACTTTATACTCCCACAACTAGGACTATTTAAGAATAATACTACTAACATATAGTCTCGTAAATATGAACTTATCATAATAATATGTATTGTATATATTCTATGAACTTTATAATTATATGTAAATCAAATATATATATACAAATAATAAAAAATAATATATATAATAGAAAATACTCATTTATTAAATCATAAGATTTACAAGAGTTTTTACAAAATTTACAATCACTGATCATATCATGATTGACTTTTAAGGCATACAACTCTTTCAGTCTTATTATGCCGTGATGCTGCTAGGACGTAGAGTCATAAGAAATACTCATTTTATTAAATCATAAGATTTACAAGAATTTTTACAAAATTTACAATTACTGATCATATCATGATTGACTTTTAAGGCATATAACTCTTTTAGTCTTACTATGCTATGATGCTGCTAAGACGTAGAGTCATAAGAATGAGTTTTAGAGAAGAAAAACGTTCGTTAGAGGGAGAGGGATTCCATTTTCTTAGAAAGGTTGTTATTCTACGTTGGCAGGCCTTTACCTTCCTCTCAAGGCTGCTATATCATAGGGTGAGGCCTTGACTTTTTACAAGAATGCTATTTTGTGCACGTTGTTCATTTGTATATTTATCATATATAACACACTAGTAGTAATAAGAGAAAAAAATTTTGCTTAGATAATTTATTTGTAAACAAAAAAAGTTGAATAAATAAGAAATCTAAGAATTTTGAAATATTAACAGCAAGAGAAAATGAGAGGGTAATAGAAATAATTAAGGAATCAAGTGATACTTTTGTAGGGATAGGGAAACTTGAACCCTCGCCATTTTTAAAATTAACGAATTTGTTTTTTACTATAAATTTTATCATCGTCGGATTGACATTGACTTGCAACACAGAATCCTATCCTTATTATTTTTTTTAATTAATCAATTCTTTAAAAGAGAGAGAGAGAGAGAGAGAGAAAACTCAATCAAATTATAAAGCAAATAATTTGATCAATGAATATTTAATTCTTTCTTTAATTTAGAATCGATTCATAGCAATTTTACCCAAAATTTTATACGACAAGATTTGATAAAATGAATTCAAGAATTCTATGTGACAAGACCCTGTAAAATAAAATCTAGGAGTTTTATATTACAACGCTCAATAAAAGAAGTGGTAGGATTCAATAAAAAAGACTTAGAATCCTATGCAATAAAATTTGATGAAAGAATACTTAAAATATTATATTTTAAGAGACAGGATCTGATAAAAGAAGACTAGCTAGAAATTTTATGCTATAGGATCCAGTGAAAAAATATCTAAGAATCCTATGTGACAAGATTTGATGATAGAAATTCACAAATTCTATACCACAGGATTCTATGAAATAATATTCAAAAATCCTATATGACGGGATCGATTAAAGAATACTTAAAATTCTATACGACAGAATTCAATGGAAAAAGATTTGAAATCTCATGGGATAAAATTCAATAAAAAAGATTCAAAAATCCTATACAGTATGATTCAATGAGAGAAAATCCACTAATACTATAAGAGAAGATTGAATAAAAGAAAACTCGGTACTTTGCGACAAAATCCGATAAAAGAAAATTTTAAATTCCTATGTGATAGGATCCAAAGAAGAGAATTATAAAATTTATTTGGTTACATAGAATCTTATTACGTGAAAGAAATCTTATGAAGATTTCACAAAAGTATTTTTTATTTAGATCTTTTTATACTTACAATTAAAAACGTAAATTTTTTATAACATAACTTCAATTCAACTATTAAAAATTTGTTAATTTAATTATTAAAAAATTATTATAATTTATATAAAAAAAATATAGTATCTCCGTACTTTTAATAATCTTATCTTTGAATACCTTTAAAATTAATTCTTTGTACTAAAGAAGAAAATGTACGAACGGCAAATATTATGCCAACGAGAAGAAAGCATAATGGTTTTATATTATTATATTATTATTACATATTTATATTTTTACAGTAAAAGTAAAAAATAAAAAATATATAAAACAAGTATTATTATATTGTTACTAGTTGATCTCAATTGACAAAATTTTTTTAGAGTTATACATGAGCAATGGATTTTAAATTTCGTTTATAATAAAATTTGGGACCAATTTATTTTGCATTTATGTAATAAAATTTAAATTTTTTTAAAAATATATGGCGACTGGCCGAGGAATTGCAAGAATACTAAACGGGGTATTTCGATTGGGCTTATTTGTATACACAAAAAATAAGCCTTAGAGAATAGACCTAGCCCAAATTTGTGAATGTGGGCACTGCTATGTATACAATACATTTTATTTGTTCAAGTTGAGAGCTGCTTTTAGTTTATAGCCATCCTATTCTTTCAACCACTATTATTAATAAGTTTTGATTTGATGTTTATAGCTTTTGCTGAGAAAATTTGAATGGATAATGGACATGCACAAGCACAACAACAACTAATTTATTGAAACAAGAGAGCTTGAGGTATAAATTAATTTTTGTAGTAAAAAAAAATTCCAGCTATAAATGAATGCAATTTGATTTTAATAAATTAAAAAAGACAATTAAATCTAAATTTATAAAGAATAATTCATTTTTTCACTTTTGTTTTGTTTTATCTTACTCTATCTCTTATTTTTTCGCATAAATTAACGGACAGTGGGATATGATTGATTGTATTTCATGATTATTCAGACATTTTTCACAAACATGACAAATCCTTTAATACTTTTTTATATTTTTACAATTTGGTCTTTTTCCCACCTCATACAAACAATAATACCGTACCATTAAGATTTAAAGTGCCTTTTAGTCTCTCAAAATTCATGACTTATGGTTTCATTTTTCTTTTTCTTTTAGTAATATCTAAAGTCCCTTTAAGGAGAAAAACTCTAAAAATCACACAAATTTCGTTTTCTAATAGCTATTATTCTTGTCTTAGGTCAATAAATCTCCAGCAAAGTGTCACTGTAGTTGCCTAAAATTACAATTAAAAAAATTAAAAATAAAGTCAGCTACTTAGTGGTTAATAATGTATTCCACATCGGTTAGTAAGAAAAATCTTTTATATTTTATATGAGTTTAGGTAATTCTTTCCTTACTGGTTTTTGAACGAAATTTAGGCTCATGTTTATATTAAATAATATTAGAACTTAGTCTTTAAGTTTAGATCTTATCCTTTGAGTTTTCTTATTTGCATTTTTATATTGATGAATTTGCACCTTACTTCTATTCTTATTTCTTTACTTCAGATTTTCCTTTGCTACCTTGTGTCTTCTTGTTTGTATGAGTCTTGTGTGTCCTTTTTTTTAGTTTGTACATCATTAGGGTTCTTTGAGTCGTATTTTTTTTGAAAATTTTTTATTATTTTGTTGGTAATTTCATTGGTACTATCTTATTTTATGTTCAAGTTGTTTTAGGTGGTTGTTATCGTTATTGCAAACATTTACTATAGTGCTCTGTCCTTCTTTAGAACTTATTAAGGTTGTTTCTTTATGGCTTAAATTTTCCTTTGTGATCAAGATTAACCCAATTCTTATTTTGCAAGGCATCAAAATTAATTAATAAGCAAGTAATTTTGAATCCTTGTTGTATAAAGAATAATTAATGTAAAGATTAGAATTAATTAATGTGTAAGACATTCAAAATTGACTTGTAATTAAAAAAAAATGTTAACAAAAAAAAACTAAGAAAAAAAAGAGAAAAAGTTAGATGCCAACACATCTATCTTATTAAGGGTTATAACTTGACTTTGGATGTTCATTTTTAACCCGTAAAATATCAAATTGAAGCTAACAAAAAGTTGCATCTGACCATCAGTGGCTACACCACAACTGAGTGCATGTAGTTTTTTAAATTTCCTTGTCAAGTTGTTTTTCTTTCAATTTTAAAAACAAAAGAAAAAAAAAAGAAAGAAAGAAAGTTGTAATCTATCTTAACAACGGTTGTAATCTAGCTCTGATACTAACTGATTTGAATTCATAGAAATTAATTTCTTGAACTTATGAACAAAATGAATCACAATCCAAAAAAATTAATATGGATAGATCTAAAAGTAACCCTAAATTCGTTGAAGAACTTGTTTTAAGAACATAAATTATAAAAAATGTTATAAAGATTATAAGTTTTTAATAAGTTAGTTCATTCTAAAACGTAAGAGAAATATTCTCACTTAAAAACTCTCAAATTTTATTCAATGATTAAAATATTTTCACTTAAAAACTCTCAAATTTTATTCAATGATTAATTCTGTAAATAACAGAGTACTTAATATTTTTATAAAGTTTTAAATTATATCCTTATTCAAATAAGGACTCCTAATGCTATATAACATTAAATATGAGTTTTCTTAGTTAGACTAATAAATTCTAATTTATGTGTACATAAACAATACTTAAACTAAAGAAATTTAAATAATTAAGGGCTTAAATAATTAAAGCCTAGCGCAATTAAATAAATAAAACTAAAAACTTAAATAATTAGAATTCTTTGTATAATTTAAAAAGACAAATAAGCCAAAAATACATAAAGTTAAAACTTAAATATACTAAGTTGACCTTTTAAAAATTTGAACTAAATTTATCAAAAATGGCTCTTTATGCTACCACCTTATTTTTATAGTAGTTGAATTTTTTAAATAGTCGTATAATAAATCAAATAAAATCTTCTAAATTAGACCTCCTTAATCTTCTTTACTTTAAATCTTCTTATTGGTCCATCTTAGATCTCTGATAAATCTTGAATAACTTGAGTCGCTATTTATATTTGAGTACCTTGATTCTCATCGCCAAATATTCAAGTAAAACTACAATAATATTTATATAAATTTAATCAATATTAAAAAAAATCGTTTTGAAAATATAAAGCTTTATTGTAGAAAACATGGAGAGCTTGAATTGAATAGGATGCATTTCCTCAGTCATATCGTCAAAAAGTGTGTGTTTCAACAACTTGAATCGAAGAGTATCAGCAGCCTGCATATCATAATGAAACCGAACGGTCGCAAATATGCGTCACCAAAAACAACGGTGTAAAAACTCACTATTCTGTGGGATTGGGATCCTAAAAATTATTCCCTTTTTGCTTCCAACTATTTTCAGGGTATGCTGCCGTTTGAAGCTAGCTTGTGAAGTCATTTGCAACCAAAGAAACAAATCTTTAATGGCTCCATTCCATCAAATACATAAATAAATAAATAGGTTAAGAAGACCAAAAATTGTGAGTTTTTACATTTAGGATCTATTTGTCATAAATAAAATAATTATCCTCTTATTTATTAAAATAATAACTAACTTTTTTAATCGGCAGTCATGGTCGGTGCTTCCAAATAATCTACATAACTTTAGCATGATCCAATGCTGAAATGTCTGGTTTATTTTATTATTTATTTATTTTTATATACCTCTTGTTTGACAAACATGAAATTAATCAGCGAATTTATTGGATCTATCATATGAATATCTTTTTTTTTTTTTTTTTTTTAAATATGTCAATGAACTTAATTAAATTAATATCATTGTGATAGATAACAAATTAATATTATTTAGGTTTGATAAAGCAATTTGAGAACAGAAAATTTTAATTTCCATAAAATATAATATTATTTTGACATATAAACTGTAAGGACTATTTGAAGTAAAGTTAATAAAAAAATAGAAAAAAATAAACGAAAAAGAAAATAAATAATGAAGTAGAGATTTTATTCTATAAACTCCAATCAATGGCCTCTTGAATGGTAAATTAATAATTTTCATGTAAAGGTAATTAAATTTAAAAAAAAAATCGAATCATACAAATATCAAATTCCAATATTATATTATTTAAAACTAACAATAAAAAACTAACCAAAGGAATCGTGCGTGAATTTGCTTTGCAAGTGAAATATATATATTCTTTAAGTCTTTACAAACACCCATTTCCCATTATTTATTTATTTATAATTATTTATAATTTTCTTTTTAATGTTGTGACATTTGACCGACAATCACGTTTTCTTGACGATATAAATGCTATTTTAAGACTTTAAATATAATAAGCTAAAATTTTTAGATATGATGCTTGTTTATTAATTTTTATTTTTTTTGATTTTTAATCTTTTAAAATGGGACTATAAAATTGAAAATTATGTTTCACGTCAATTAAAATATTTTTAAACCGTTGTTAAAAATTTTACTTACCATGTTTTTCGCTTTCTTGAATTTTTACAGCCAGGTGACGGTAAAATCGAGAACTGCATCTTAGATGAGGTATATATTTGGACTTGCTCTTAAATTTCACTATTAGATATTTACCTCACAGTTTAAATTCTTTAGTTTAGTAATAATATAACAAATAAAATAATAATAAAATTATTTATTTTATTAGTGTTAGCATATATATATATATCAAGTGATTTATACATTTATTAAGTAATAAATTATTAGTGTTGTGAATCTGTGGAAATAACAATGAAACAATGTCACATTAATTAAAATTTGGTACCAATTTTGTGTTAGGCACAACATACACCATAATCTTAAGACAATAGTCGGTAGCTATAATTTTTTTTTTTTTTTTAAAGTATAGAATATTTAATTGAAAAATATTAGATATTAAACTTTTCTTTACGTCGCTGTTATGGGTAGAATAAGTATTTAAAATTTTTTTTCCCCCTTTCAAGAACACTAAATGTCGAGTCTTAATAACAATTTCAATTAGTATTTTATAAGAGAAGAGATCTAAGAATCTCTATTGATAATTTTTTTTAGTAGAACTCTTGTAAATATCTTATTTTTAACCATAAATCAATCATTTCGTGTATTAAAATATCAATAATAAATTATTTAAACAATGTTATGTGACATTAAAATTTTATTTTATTTTTTTAAAAAATAATCTAATCATTTTTTTTTTGGTAAAAACGAGATATCAAAGGACTTTTTTTTTTTTACACCATTTTAAAGGAGTGAGATTAGAATATGTGAAAATTAAAGAATATTAAGTTTTATAAAATATGATCATTCACATTTAACATATATATAAAGTTATTAGCCCTTAAAATAATGATACAAATATTTTACAATAATTAATAACTTTTACACTTATATACTTTTAATAGTTAATATATATATAATGCACTAAAAATAATATATAGGTGAGATGCAATTTTAATTATTTAAAATGAATTCATTGAATGAGTTATAGATAAGGAGACAGATAGATCCATTGAGATAGATACGGATAGATATACATATAATTATTCTTTTTTATGTATTGAATTGATTTTCATTGGCGAATGAGTGGCTCAAATTTTAAATTTAGATTTAACATGAAATTGTTTTTCTTTGTGGTCATGCTGCCTTTTCTTCTCAACTTAATGAGGGACCTCTCAACTATAATAAAATATAAGTATTGCATAGGTCCCTTCTTCATTATTCGAGCCTTTTTTTTTTTTTTTCCCATAATTTTTAGGTCCATTCATATCCAATAAATACGTTAATTGATTAGTTGGTCATACTTGTTCGTTTATAGTTCAAGAAAATAATGTTTGACATTGATATTATAAACTAATTTAGAATAGGGACACTTTAGATTATATAGTATGGATTTATATTTAATAATTTGATGCTTCGATATCATATTTAATAATTACCTCAAAAAAAGAGTAATTATAATTAACGACATAAGTCGGCTGTTGGTATTAAAGATATTAAATAAATTAAATTAAGTATTATATAAATATGAATATATTTTTCTTTTAATTTTAAAGAGAATATAACTTAAAATTTATATCTTTTACATATTTTAAGAGCTTTACTAGTGAATAATTTTAAGGTACTAGTTAATATTTTTATATTTAATAAGTTATATTTTTAATATATTAAAATTTATTATAAATTATTATTAAATATTAAAAATTATTATAAATAATACACATAAAAACTCATTACTCAAATCTTTATTTTAAAAGTATTATTCATTGAATCAACTAATAATTATAAATTAATTATAAACTTTCGATCAACAGAATTTGATACGAAAGTTGGAACTATTATTTATTCATTTACTTTTTATTTACTATTCTCTTGATTAAAAGTTAAAATAGAAAAATAAAGGCGTAAAACCACAATTAAATTAATAAAGTGGAATAATTTTTGATTTTAAAAGTCTTGAATTTGATTTTAAGTCTGATTATTATTTCTACGTTAATTATAAAAAAATGTATATTTATGATAAAGAAGGTTTACGATGTTAGATACGCTCCGATTGAGTGCTATCTAAAGGATACAAGGATAGCGAAGAACTTGTATGACACAAACGATAACTTATGCTTTTATTTAGCAATTATAAAAAATAGGTACCTCTAATGTTATAATACTCAATGAAAATATCTAGATTAAAATCCAACGTCAAATACGTGGCAATGTGACCACACGATTTCCGCTACGTATTGGCGCGTTTTCGGTACATTTGAAAAATGCGCGTGGTTTTCACAGAAAAAAACTATTCAAATTTCTCGAGACAATCGAATGGGATAAGAAAAAGACATCCAAACCCATCTCTTCAATCCCAACTATCAAAGTGTCCCTCCATCTTATCTCCAAAATCCAACCATCCACGTGTTAATCCGTCTTGTTTCCCACACATGGCGACACGTGGTTTCCGATCTCAATAACTAATCCGTCTTTCCCATTTTCCACCAATCACAGCCCGATTAAGTCAAACATATTTAAAAAAAAAATGAAAATTAATAAATAAACAAATAAATTTAATAATAATAATTTTTCCTCTTCCTCTTCCTCTTCCCATCCCTTAATTATGCGTCTGTTTTTTTGAATCTACCTTCTTTTCATCATCAAAGCTGTTTTGACCATTTTGTCCTTCACCTTCTCTATTATAACCGTTAAGGTTTTATTTGACCGAAGCTCTTCACCACTTCATCCGATCCAATTCACATATCACCAAATTCTCAACCATTCCGTATTTCGCAATCAGATTATATATTTTTTTTCTCTCTTGATTTGGCTGTGAAGATGTTCGGCACTGGATTACAGTTGACGCGCGGTAGCGGTGAGGATCGGTTTTATAATCCGGCGATATCGAGGAGAACGCAACAGAATTTGCTGAATGAACAACTACGGAGAGCGAAATGTCATGTGACGCCGAGTCTACCACCGGAGAAACAATCGAATGGTGTGGTTAGGGAACCGGAGAACCGTACCGGCTCGGTTGACCCGCCCAAACCGGTAGCGGAACCTGCTTTTGAATCGATGGTTTCGCCTTCTTGTAATTTGGAACGGTTTCTGGAGTCTGTCACGCCGTCGGTACCGGTGCAATATCTATCTAAGGTACGGTTTGAGACTGGTTTGTGTTTGTTGGAGATAATTATTTATCAAATGAAGTAATTAATTGAATTTATCTTCGTTTTGTAATCTAAATACTTTATATATATAAGAGTTTTTTGTTATCAATGAAGTGACTTTTTCTGTCTGAGATAAATTTACTCTGTTTTCCAAATAGTATGTTACTTCTAATTAATTTCGGTTTCGTATAATTTTTGTTTTATATACATTTATTGCTTGTTTAAGAAGAAAATGAAGTAATTAATTGAATTTTCTTTTGTTTTGTAATTCAAATGCTCTGTTTAATTTTCAGTCTGTTATGCTTGTCTTGAGTTTATAGTTTGTTGTGATAAATGACAAACGTTTTGTTCAGAAAAAAATTTACCCTTTTCTTTAATTAATTTAAGTATTATTTTTTAAAAATTTCATTTAGTTTGTCATAACTTTTAAATTTGTTGGGCAGACTACAATGAGAGGCCGAAGGACTTGTGATGCGGAGTATAGGCCTTATTTTATACTCGGTGATTTATGGGAGTCATTTAAAGAATGGAGTGCTTACGGTGCAGGAGTTCCTCTGATTTTAAATGACAATGATTGTGTTGTTCAGTATTATGTTCCATATCTGTCCGGTATTCAAATATACGGCGATGTGATGAATTTGTCGATGAAATCAAGGTAAAAACTAATAATTTCTTTTTGGTTTATGTTCCTGTAGCTGGTCAATCTACGTTTATTTTGATGAGCATTTAAAGTTTGCCATAGTGTTTTTAGAAGCATTGATAAAGCGTTCATGATTGAGTGTTCATTTTTATTTAGGATTTTTGGGAAACGTCACTGTTGAACTTATTATATGAGTGTCAGTTTCTTAACATTTAGGTTCATTTTGCTGTCGTAATGTTGATGAAATTTGTGTTTTTCAGTAAAAGCTTTACTACTTTTATCTTAAATGACATTTATGAAGTTCATTTGGCTGTGATCATGTTGATGAAATTTGTGTTTTGCAGTAAAAGTTTTGTTAATTTTATTCTAAATGACATTTATAAAGTTCATTTTGCTGTTGTTATGTTGATGAAATTTGTGTATTGTGGTCAAAGTTTTGTTACTTTATGAGCACATGTTTATGATTATATGGTGAAATTTTTCTTGAGTGTTTTTTTTTTGTTATTTTTGGAGATTATGCATAACAATTCTTGAGCACGGACAATTAAGTAAACACTTGTTCTTTGTACTTGTTTGTAAACAAACACAGGTAGGCAAATATGAAAGTTTTAAATAACATAACTTGGGTAGCATTCTGAAAATTTTTCATGTGTTGATGTACAAATCTTGTATGAGTGAAAGCTTGATGTTGACATTATGTCCCAGAAAACTACAGCTAAATGTCTAAAGGTCTTTAAATCTAAGTTAGAAGAATAGGCAAGCGCATTTTAAGCTTTTGCCATCTGAAATATGGAGCATAATCCCTAATGTGAGAGTAAGGAATTTTCTAACAGTGGATTGGATCAGGGGCTCTTGATGTGGCTGGGGACAGGGGATGGTGGTGTTTCTTGTTTATTATTTTAGATTTTTCTTTTTTGGTATTTGATTCTTATACTACTATGCATAGGAAAATGCTTTCATTTTATTTTGATATGCAATAATGATGGTTCCTCTGTGTGATAGGCAACCAGGTGAGGACAGTGACAGTGATTTTAGAGACTCAAGTAGTGATGGTAGCAGTGATTGTGAACCTGAAAAAGGGCTTAAATATTCGAGGGATGAGATTAGTTTTAGGATGGATAGATTTTCTTTGAGAGATCGGCATACTGCACTTCAAGAAGACTTATCTAGTGACGAGTGTGAATCTACAAACTCTCAAGGTTGCCTGTTATTTGAGTATCTTGAGCGAGACATTCCTTACAGCAGGGAGCCTTTGGCTGACAAGGCTAGTTCTATTTTTCCTTTCTTTTGTCAAACAACGAGAAATTTATGCCATGTTTGGATCTGTCTTCCCCGAACTTTTAGCCTTTACCCTTGTTTCCCTTTTTCTGAACCTTTGTTTGTATATTGTGCCACAGATATCGGATCTTTCCCTCCATTTCCCTATGCTGAAGACACTAAGAAGTTGTGATCTACTGCCATCCAGCTGGATTTCCGTGGCTTGGTATGATTTAACAACAAATATGCTTCTGAGTCTATTGTACTTGTATGAGTTCATGTGTTTCTTTTGGAATCTTTGCAGGTACCCTATTTACAGAATACCAACAGGACCAACATTAAAAGATCTAGATGCTTGCTTTTTGACATATCATTCTCTTGATACACCAGTGGCAGGTAATTGAAATAGTTCTCTGATTTTGCCTATGTGAGTAAAATAATATTTATTCTTAATTGTTTAAGCTTCTTGCTTAGTTTGAAACCATTTGTATGTTTGAGGCCTGTTTATTGAGCACGCCTTGCTGGCTTTCTCACTTGTGTTTGAATTACTTATATAAATTAATCCCAAGTTATTACTAAAATTGGCCAATGATTTTTTCTCTGCTTAGGTCTGCAAGGTGCACCAGCTCCAGCAGGGACTTCTTGCAACGAGATGGATGGTGGTCCTAAGATGTCCTTACCAGTTTTCGGTCTTGCTTCATACAAGTTTAGAGGATCCTTGTGGACCCCTAAGGGGGGATGCGACTGCCAATTGGCAAACTCCCTCATGCAGGCAGCTGATAAATGGTTGACACTGTTTCAGATCAATCACCCGGATTTCCTGTTTTTCAGCCGTAGATGATGCTAGGATATGAATAAAAGTATTGTTCCTACCATTTTGGAAACAATATACATCTTGTGAGCTGAGTTTGGGACTATTTGGGGGTTCTGTGTTCTACAAGCCATAAATAATTTATATGAAAAAGAGAAACAAATGAAGAAAAGAATACAAAAAACAACCAAAATGCATTTGGAATGGAAGGAGAAAATGACAATAAGGCTCAAGTTATTTTGTCTACATAATCTACCGCTGGAAGTGCTGGGCTATGCCGAGGTTAAGAAGCAGTGGTTTAGGCTTTGCTATCACTATCAATCAGTAAAATTTCGTTCTGTTCTTTTCTATATTTTATTCTTGAAGTATGATATGTCATAAGAAATCGGGCTTGTTTTTATCTGTCCTGATGCTCATATCTGTTTTGAGGGTTTAATAATTTACTTTTTAACATCTTTAGGGGATTTTGATAGGAGAGGCTGCATCAGTTTTAAGTTTGAGGAACCCCATGTATACTCGTAGAGCTGACTCGTAATGTTTGTTAGCTACATCTGAAGAACATTATGTTCAGAAGCGTGTTATATTAGCGAACGAATGATGCTTGGGTTTATTTGTTTTGTCTTTTTTGATGCTTGCCTATTTTTTGGTGATTTGACGTCATTTGCTGTGGGATTTCCAACACTAGTATAATTTGGGATTGTAGTATCCTTTTATATTAATATTTAATATTTGTATATTAAAACTTTTATTAGAATTTAATATATTAAAACTTTTATTAGAATTTAAAAATAATATTTATACTCTGGAAGTTTTAATGGAAATAAAAACAATGAATTTATTCATGAAGAGTGGGATTCCCGAAGAAAGAACACGTCGAAAGGCCAGGACATACAAAACATTCACTGCTAATTGGGGTTAGGGTTGGGGTTTGGGCTTTGTTCTTCATTTACCACTAAATCAGGAAAATTTTTCTCCAAAGCTTCCAAACAAATCTTTCCCATCATGTGGTAAAACGATATCATATCAGAAAGTTGTCCGATTGACATCTTCCCCATTATATTTCTTGCAACTCTTTCCCTTTCCTCATTCATGTTTAGCTTTTCAATGTATGATGAAGCATTCCTCACTGTTGCCCCTATTTGCTTAAGCCTTTTCTCTTGCTGCAAACTTAAGGCTGTATTTGCCTGAAAGACAGGACTTCTTGGATCATTACTTTAGGAAGATTAAACAATATATTTCAATTTGAAGTGTTGATCAAGTAGATGACAATTTTCTAGTGCGAATGTCTGTGTTTTGAAAATCTAATTTTTAAAAGAGAGAAGAATTTTCTCAATACAAAAATTTACTTGTACTCTATATATTAGATTAACGCCAATCAACTAATACAAATTCAATTATTTCGTTCATCAACTAATTAAGTTGGCAACGATTGATTGGTGTCAATGTAGTGTATCAAGTGCAAGTAGGTCCCTCTTTTTTCTCAAATATGAATAGAACAAAAGTGAGTATTTATCAAATATTTTAAGTAAGAATATCTGTGTCTTTTAAATATTTTAAATAAAAATGTTCAAACATTTTAAAATTTGGATTTTACATTATTATTCATTAATATATATCATCAAATTTATATCTTAAAACGTGCAAAAGAGTCTGCGAGAGAACAATCCTCAAGCAAAGTAGGAGGGTAAATAGTAATAAGTGAATATTAAGTAAAAGCGAGTGCTCATCATCATACTATTTTAAAGTCAAAGCAATTTGTAAGAGTAGATTTATGTTTTAGGTTAACCTCTAGGAACCCTGCTCCAACTTGCAATTCGGATTCTTGACCTGAATCGCTTCCACCTCCTGAACTGTACATGTTTCTGTCAATTGAGAAACTCCGAGCAATTACTTTCCTCCTCTTCTCCATCTCCTGGTTAAGCTTGACAGATTTTGGTATGCTGGCTGATTGGCTAATCTTCTTCTCATAAGCAATCACAGCCTTTACAAATTCCTACATAACAGCAACAACATCAAGACAACATTTTCTGAAAGTAGGTTTTTAAGAAAATATCATTCCATTTCGAAGGAAACAACTGCATACTGAAAGTGTTAAAGGGCATCCAGGATAATCAAAATCATCCCAATCCTGGTTTCGCATTCTCTCAGGATGAAACTGAAGCCCCATTATAAACTTACCCTCTTCAGGACTATAAGCATCAGGATCATAAAATCCTTCGATGACACCATCCGGAGTAAAGGCCATTGGTACAAAACGTTGAGCCAATTTCTTTACACCTTGGTGGTGATAACTATTCACCATGATTTCCATCTCATTTTCCTCCAATGAATCACTGAACCATTGATGCAAAGGAGTGTCTTCCTCAGTTCTAACCAAATGTCTGTGCCCATCACAGTTTTCATAGTTCATATGGACAACTCTTTGCTCACATTTCTTTGAGAGTTCTTTCTCTATATCTTGATAGAGTGTTCCTCCGCAAGCAACATTAAGAACTTGGGATCCTCTGCAAATTCCCAAGTATGGAATATTTCTTTCCAAGCATAGCTTTGCTAGTCTTAGCTCGATCGTATCTTTCTCTTTGTCAACGGCGGTATCACTTGCCTGTAATTTCTTGATGTCTTCGAGCTCTTCTGGCAAAAAACCTGAGAGTTCAGCTTCGTATAAGGATGGATCGATGTCTTCTCCTTCACAGAGAAGAACTCCATGGATTGGTTCAAAGCTTTCTAGCAGCAAGTGAACGCCTGTGACTCTTGGGACAATTACAGGCACCGCTCCATAGCTTACAATGAGATCTAAGTGATATTCTCCTGCTCATACAATGAAAACAACTCATAAAACATCATATATGGAAGCAAAGAATCTATATATACAGTGTACCTATATATACAAGGAGAAAGAGATAAAAGTTCGCGCCTTTAAAACTATGAATTTGTGTGAGTTTGAGCAGACTTAGTGCAAAAACAATACTATTTTACGCAAAAATTGCTGCCATTTTGCACTAAGACGCATATATAAGACAAAATGTATAAACACTAATAAACATTATACACATTGACATATATCCTAAGTATATTTTGTGATATCGACAAATCAAAATATGAAAACAAAATATTTTATTTATTTTATTGAATCAATAGTTGATTTAAATGCATATTAATTATTTTCAATTCATGAGAATTTATATAAAGCTTAAACCATTCAAGTCACAGAAACATAAATGAAAGTCAAGAACAAAAAAATAAGTGAAAGCAAAAATATACATTCCGAGGAAGAGGGTCAGAAGAGAGAACGAAACCAACCCACAAAATCCACAGACTTGTTCTTGCGAACAGGTCATCGAGAGACTATGAGAACCCTAGGAAAAATCGTCGATAAATCAGAAGAAGCAGCGCCCGCCGCCGTCACCTCCATTGTAAAAGAATTATGTACGTGAATAATATATGCACACACTCTCTTTCTTCTTGAGAGATTAATTTGTTAGGGTTGCTGCTTAATTATTTCTATGGTTACAAATGGAGAGAGTGTCTGCAAAGATTACAGTTTTGATCTTCTTTCTTTAATGATGATTTTGGATTTCGTTTGCTGTAAACATGTTAACTGGATTGATTTATTTATGGAAGGTCATTAACAGCGAAGGACAAGAGGAGGAAGCGTTTCGACGCCGCGCTTGTGCACGTGTTTATATGCGATTTGTGTTTCTTTATTTATTGTTAAACATTATTGTAGGTCAAAGTCAAATGTGATTAGATGCTGACATGTAAGTTAATCTATAAAGCAAGTTTTATTAAAAATAGTATTGTATGTATAAATTATGGCATAAACTTAATCATAACTAATGGGAGTGATATCATTTTATAATCATATACATTATATGTTTAAGAATAGAAAAAAAAAAATTATGTAAAAATATAAATTTTATAAAACTTATAATAATAATAATACAACTGTAACACATCATTATCATAATAATTATTATTTTATATACAAAATATTTATCAAATTCTTTTTAATTTTAAGTAACCACAAAATTATTTGTCTCAATTTTATAATATTCATTAAAATATTATAAAAATATTTAAATTGAGAAAAGTCTATGGTTTAGTTTATTGGATTATTTTCATTACTACTCATCAAAATTTGTCTTATTTTGATAATAATAAGGATGATAAGGATAGGAAAGCATATTTTGATGGGTAGGATAAGAATGATGCCTAGATTCTAAAATAAATTATATAAAATTCATGACAGTGATTGTATGCAATTTAATTATCCATTTTTCGTGAAGTCACAAATTGGAAATCTTTTGTGATCATCATAATTAACTATAAAATGTCAAATGCCTCACTCAAATAATTTAGTTGTTAAAACTTTGGTATGTCCATAGCATAAATTAGTAGATAGTAATAATCAGTTATCTACCTACTATTAAAAAGATCTTAAATTATTAAATTTTATTGTAAAATTACACATTGAAAAATTTCCCTTTTGTTTAATATATTTTTTTCATCTCATCCCAATTTTTGATTATTAAAATATTCCATTTAGTTCATTCTTTAACAAAAAAAAATTGATATTAGGGATATAATTTTCTTTGAATATTATTAATTTGATATCCATTTGAGTGATTCGAATCTATCGGAATAAATCAGAAAAAAATGTATGAAAGAAAGGAGATCCAAACCCTAAACCGTGAAAATTAACACTCCACTTAGCATCATACTTAACACTTGAATATGATTTTCATTTGCAGTTAATGTTTTATATACATAAAGTTATATTTAATGAATAAATTAAACAATAATGATATTAATAATTAAGTAGTAGTTTATTATTATTTTACAAAATATATTATTATATTTCAATATTAATTATTTTATTTTTAATTTAAAAAATTAAAATATAATTATATTAAATATCTAAATTATTAATTATATAATTTTTTATTATTATCAATTAAATATGAATTATCTAATTTTTAATTTCATGATTAGTTTTAGAATATTAAAATATTTTTGCAATTAAAAGATTAGTACATTAAAATATTAAATATTAATTGTTCGATTTTTATTATATTTAAAAAACAATTATGTAATCTTTAGCTACATAATTAATTTAAAAATATTTACATTTATAAATTAATAATAATTTTTAAAACTAAAAAATTAATATATTTTGTTATTTTATAAATAAATTATATAGTTTTAAAATATTAAAATTTTGAAATTAATTTTCAAAGAAATAAAAAATATTAATGATTGTTGATATTCAAAGTTATTTTAAAAATATTAATAATTACTGAAATTAAAAAATATTCAAGAAACCTTACGTATTATTACAATTAAATCTAAAAAAATTATCTAAAAAATTAAGAGCTTTTATTATAAATTATATAAATATATTTTATTTTATTTTATTTTATTATTTATATTTTGAAATTGTTCCTTAATTATGATTTTAGATTATAAAAAATAAGATTTTTATGATTGATTGCTTTGTGCTCATTAAAAAAATAATGATTTAACGTAAATACCCTCGTTTGCGTGAATACCCGCTATTTTACTTTACAACATACTGTAATTTTTATAATCACTATTAAATTTTTATATATCAGTAATTATTTGAGTTAGTTAGTTCAAATAATTATGATAAAAATGAGTTTACTAAATAAATATTTAAATTTTTTTAAGGTTCAAACTTTAATGTGTTCTTTTAATCTAAAATAAGTCTATAAATGAAAAAAAAAAATACTTAATTATAACTTGGCTTAACAATTAAATAAAGGTAAACATTTGTCAAGGGATTGAATTAAACTAAAATTTTAATTCTATCCATGCATTGCAATAATGCAATTTAATCCGTAAGTTTGTTATAATTAAATTCAATCCAATTTGTTTCAAGTTCAATCCAAACCACTTGAAGCAGATTAGATTTGATTAATTTCACAAATTGAGCTTTATATTTAAATTTAAAAATATAATTTAAAATTTAGGTTTAAATAATGAGTAATTTGCATTGGATTAAATTTATGCCCAAATTTATATTGAAATATATTGAATCATGCTATTATATAATTTCAAATATAAAATAAATTATATAGGTGAATAATACAATAAATAAATAAATCTACTTTGTGATGAAGTAAAATAATAAATAAATAAATAAATAAAATATATAATATTGATTCACGAAATTCATGAGTTGCTATTATAGTTAAATAACACCTGTGTCGATTTTGAACACCATACAACAAAAGATAAATAGTCTTCTTTTTTCGAGACCTATAATGAAACTTAGAGTGATGCTAGCTGTATACTAAAAAAATTTCGATATTTAAATCAATAGATGATAAGATAACAGTGAATAAGTAAAGAAAACAACAAAAATTGGGTAAAGAGAGTTGTTTTTAGATTACCACTTGAAAGATGTGCAGGAATGAAAGGTGAAGGAGATAATAAATAGTAGTTGTAAAGAAGAATAAGATCTCATTCTCGTCACATTGGATTTGATTCTCTTTTTAAAGAGTGTCTATTGTGTTCTACAAACTTTTTACATAGATTTTTAAAAAATAAAAATAATGAGTGATGTGTGGCTGAACACTGGTGTGTGTTATTAAGTGACTTGTTACTAGAAAATTGCATGTGTTTCAAGATTTATTGACCGCCAAGCAATTATTGCATTGCACCTTCAATGTTGAATATTCTACCTGCAACAAGTGATTTAACAAATGACATTGTCTAGTAGACGTGGAGAACTGATACATTTGCAGTACTTTGACATGTGATTTCTATCATCATACTCCCATTTGTAGTATTGTTGACCTACAGTTATTGTAAATGAGCTAATAAAAGATATTCCTAATTTAGTTAAAAAAATTTTGAGGTTCTGTTCAAACATACCCTTAAGCAATATTGAAGAATTTATCTTGAAGGATTATGCATAACATTTTTGATAAAGAGTTAAAATTATTAGTGTTGAAAAAGCTTCAATCTTAAAAGTGCGATGTTTGGGTGGATTTCGATTTCTAACCTCATGGTTAAAATAATAATATGTTTAAAGTGATGATGTGAATTAATATTGACTTTTGTCAATTTAAATGATTTTATAATAATACTTTAATTTTTAAGTCAGAATTTTCAGCTAATATTTCTAATAATATAGTCAAAGTATTATTTTATTATTATTATTTTTTTTCAATAAAAAATAAATATATAAAATTTTTCTCTTTCTCTTTCTAATTTGATTTATTTAGTTAATAGAATTGAGGTTTAGTTCAACCTATTGATTAAGTTTGCATTCACACAACTTGACCTAATAAATGAGTACAATTACAAATGTGATAAGACATTATACGTACTTATCCTGAAATTTAATCAAGTGAGAACATTCATTATATTATATGTAGATTGATTGCATAAATTATTCATTCATGGGGACATGAATGGGATAAGGTTAGGTAAGAAAATCATACTTAAACTTATCAAGAGAATATTAAAATAGAATATACTTTTATACAAACATAATTAATTATTAAAATTTTGAATTCAACGATGCCAAATGATACACAATTTTCATTTTTATTTAATGAAAAAGGAGAAAATACTTCTCAACCTTTAGTTCAAATGTAAAAAAAAGGTTTTTTATTTTTTTATGTTACTTCACAAACATTATATTTAAATTTCATCGGCATTTTTATTTATGTTATAATTAATATTTATCTAACATCATTTGTTGTATTTTCTTGTACATAAATTAATAATTTGGGTTTAACTATTAACTATATAAATATTACTCATTTTAGATACAATATACATATTCTTTTAGGATATTTTAAAAACTGACCATACTCTTTAAAATGCTTTTAAAATTGATTACTATTAAATTTTTTAAAATTAAATCAAAATAAATAAATTTGAATAGAACTCTTAACCTCGACTTTTGAACTTAAGTTTGAGAGTGAAGAGTAGATACATCTATTTATTTTTTAAATAAGTTCAAAAGTGAATAGATATATTTGCTCTCGATTTTTAAATCGAGCACTTTCATTCGAAAGTATAAAAACACGCGCTTTTTACTTTAAAACTCTTACTCTTTACTTTCTTATTCGGTTAGAAAGTGAAAAGAAACGTACTTATTTTTCACTTTTGAATCGAAGAAATTTAAAAATAGGGAAGTTCAAAAATATAACCATTTTCAAATTTATTCAATTTAAAAGTAAAAAAGAATGCGAGTTTTTATTTTAATTTTTTTGAGGATATTACCGTCTAAATAAAAAATATTAGGTTTAATTTGAAATTTTTTTTAATAGTGATCAATTTTAAAAATACCATCGTTCTTGAGAATATTTCAATCCTTTTCCCGCGTACGTATTTATTTATTAGGAAGAATTCAAAGAAATACTTCAAGTCGTGCCCAAGGGTCCCCGCCACTTCCCTAAAGAAATGCTCTTTCTCCAATTCAGATGAGCAATGGGCTAAGCCCATTAGTAGGTTGAGGGCTACGTGATCAACCAGACAAGGTAAGAATTGGGCTGAAGAAAGCCCAATACTGATGGTTCACAGGGTATAACCTGTAACCAAACCAGGAAACGGGCGCTCCAACAAGCTAATCGAGTCCAGCTGTTTGTGGACACATGTCAATCGTAGTCAGATATTGGGTCCCACGGCGCTCGCTAGACATATTCAACTACTGTCTACACCGGTCATAAAACCTCGATCAGAAACGTTCTACCAATAATTGTACGCAACGTTTCCGTGCGTTTAATATTTATGGATTCATCACCATTTATTTTCTTGAAATTTGTTGTATTTTTTGATAAATTTTTAAAAATAAAGTAGATGCTCAAAATGCAAATAAAGGCACCTTTATCTATTTATATCAAACAAATAAAAAGTGTAATTTAAATTAAAAAATGAATTTATGTTAAATAAAGCTAATTTTTAAACATTAAGTATAACATAAAAAAATAAATTTAATTTTTATCATTTATAAGATACGGGATCATAAATTTTCATTTTGTACAAACTAATAATATTAAAAAATATAAATTTTTTCATACCAATTAAAATGACTGTGTTGTATTTATACATTTTTTTACCAAAAAATATAAATAAAATATATTAAATATGTTAATTTATATAAATAAGTACAAATAAAATTATAAAAATAAACCATGCTTTTAATCTATAAACAGTTCGTAGTATCGGGAGTAGCATATCCCAGTCTCTCCCTGCTCCTTCGACAACGCTCATCCAGCGGAGAGTGACACAAATCGGCGCCCAGGCAAGAATCCATAAAAGCTGCCTTGCAAAAGGACTAAAATATCAAAAGCAAAAACCAACTCATCCTCATTCCTAAGAAGTAGAGAGTTATGTCTTATTGCATTTATAAAAAATAAAATATCTGAAGATTATTACGTATTATATCCGTGTTAGTTCACTGTAAGAGGAACAGATACCTACAGCACCAAAAATGGCGATGTCAGCATGCATTTTAGCAATCGTCACGGCCCTACACCTAATCCGCTTTCTTTTTCGCCATCGGTGCTGAACGACGTCGTAGCACCGTACTTTCTGTCCCTCTTCTTCATCTAATTTTATAGAATTTATTATTTTATGAAATTATTTGTTTTGTATTGTTTTTGAGGAGTTTTTTCCTTTTGTGCGTGTTTGGGAAAGGCTACGGTGGTACCAGATCAGTAAGATGAATGGACTTACTGTGTGTGCAGTATTGACGCATAGACGGTGTACGGATTGACGGCTTTTGTGCTTCTGTTGATCAGTCAAACGGTGGTGAACAGCGTTACGAGGTGTCTTTGCTTTGGGAGAGGTCTAGTCACGGGAAGCTCCTCTACCACTTTGGCCGTTTTCTTCTTCACTGTTTGTTGGTAAATTTATCATTTTCCCCCTCACCCATTTAATACTTCTAATTTGTAATGGCAGGTAATTGAAATGCGCTATTTAGAGCTTTTTGACAGAGATTTTGACTTTTTATTTGATTACTGTGATTTTTTAATTTTTATTTATTGTCTCACGATTCATAATTTATTTATTTATTTATTTTTGTTGTCTTAGAATTACGGTTGTCTAATGGGAAGAGTGCGTGTTTATGACCATAGGTGCTTTTTGGAAGTGATTTTGGAATTATTGAAGGTATTTTCAAATAGTTGGAATTATTTTTGGCGTAGTCTGTATATTGTAATATTAAATTGAAATGGATGCAAATGTTTTTATGGAATGAAAGAACTTTTCACTGGAGCTTTTTGAAGTGCTTCTTCACTTAGTACTTCTAAGTGATTTCCCAGATAACATTGTTACTTAAAAGTGGTTTCCTTGAAATCCCTTCCGTAGAAATTTTTTTTTTCTTGTTCGTAAAAGAGAGAAATCTATTTTTGCCAGATATGGCAATGGAAGTAAAATGCTTTATCATAACTAACTACTTCTTTGATGCTATAATCAGAAAAACTCTTTTGCAATTGTTATATACCGAATAATTTTTTTGTCTTAAGAACTATCAATTTTATCAAAATTTCATATCCTTGGATGTTTCGTTTGTCAGTCATCCCGAAGATTCTGCCAATACGTGTCCATTGGTACACAGTGAATGAGAAGAATAATGGAGACCACGGTACTGACTAAAGTATCATTGTTTTCAATGGATATTGCTTATTTTACAAACAAATGATCCCTGTTTAGTGAAAATTTTCCACCACTAGTAATATGAGAGTTGCTTTTTAAATTATTTTTCTTTTTCTAACAGAAAACTTGATAAAAATTCGTTTGAAAAAAAGAGTTTATTTTTGTACTGGACATTCATAGACCAGAGTCGGATCATCTGATATTTGGCATGTATGATATGATATGTATTAGGAGTGATTTTGTTTTAATGTTTAGATCAAGGTAAAATAAATTTATCAATAATTTCTTCAATGGTGTAATTTTTTGGAAAACACATACGAGTGAAGATTCCTGTACTTTAGTTTTGAGGGAAGCCACCACGTCATGATGAAAGTTTTGCTCAATTGCCGAACATTGTGTAGAGTGTCCGAAAACTATAAAGTTTCTTTTTTTTTTTTCCTTATAAGTTTTGATGATCATTTTGTTGGGATTTACTAAAACAAAGTTTTGCACAACAATAGGGATAGCTTTCTGGGAGCCGATACATGCTTATTGGCAGGATCAGCAAGAAATGCATACTACACCAAATACCGAGGAATCTTTGGTGGAGACGAACTGTCTTGTGCTACTCTCCACAAAGGTGTGTTCGCTGCAGGGGCTGCTTTAACATTGTTGTCCCTGGCAGGATCAAGCCTTTATTACTGGGCTCGCTCCAGGGCTGATACTGGAGGATGGGTTAAGCAACGAAATGAAGGCCTTGGCATGGCTACACAGCAGTAACAACCCCGTGAATTTAAGAAAGTTTAGCTTTAGTATTGCATTGTTGATTGATTCCTACGGTTTTGGCACCTTCTGTTTATAGGAAGATAAATATGAGGATCAAATATATTATCTCTTCTATTAAGTAATCAACTGCATGAATATGTTTGTGTGGCTTAACTGTTGTTAAATGGTAGGAATGAAATATATGTTGGGTTTTTGCAATGTTGCATGGCCTTATCGTTGATTTTCTGGTATCCCTGCCCGCCAACTAGCTGAACTTCTTAGCTTAGGAGGAGGGATAGTGACCTTGATCAACTCTGCATTGGATTATTAGAATTTCAATATTTCTCAAGTTGGGATGTTGGTATTTTTTAAAATTCAAATTTGTAATTATTTATGGAGGATCAAAATTATTGTTGGATTAATTTATCACTACTGTAATTGATTCTCTAACCTAAGAAGGGAGTTGTTACCTTACCAGGTCAAATGATGCTCTGATCTGTAACAACTCGAGTTGAAATCAATATATGTTTTAACATATGTTTAAAGTGTGTTCCGATTTGTTACTTTGTTGCAACGCGGACGGATATGTTTATTAAGCCCTCAACATATCACCTCCTAAAATGCTATTTTATCTCTTAACTATAACTGTAATTAACTTGAACATATATTATAGCGAAGCTGGTCAATAATGCAAGTACAACACAAGAAAAATTAAAAGGCAAGAGCCAGTGCTTGTAGGGAAACTCCATAACACAAATAAGCCATAAAGCATGTTGTAGTACTAGCAAAACAGACCAAATTAATTAATGAAAGATTACAAAACCCTAGCAGCTTGGAAAAGGTGAGCCACAAATGATGGCAACTTTTGTAGCATTTGGAGAGTTCACAAGTTTCTGCAGAATTGGATCCTTCACATACTGGCAAAGACAATTCCGTTGCTCCTTCAACTTGCTTGAACAAATTGATAAAGGAGGATTTGCAGCCGTGATAGCATTGGCACATGGGCTGAGCTCCTGTGAATTGCAGCTCACAGATGCCATCAATACTTCCTCTTCTGAGAAAAGCAGAAGCAGAAGGGCCAAAAGAGAAAGTGATGCACGTAAAGTTTTCAAGGGGATCAATTGTTCACTTTAATTTTACAACTATTTGAGATTATGATTAAATGGTTTTGTGCATGTATAAATTTTAATGAATTTGTGGTGTGGTGTGTAGGGTACGGATCCCATCACCCCACTTAATTTGTTTTTCTTGTTTTCGCTTTTGTCAATTTATAATTAATATCCAATACTATAGGTGATCACCAAGTTGAGAGTATATGCTAAAAGTTTCAGATAATTGCACTAACCATACATATGTAGTAGAACAGAAGGGATTGCAAGGCGAAAGAACTCTTGAATTCCTTGGAATAACTCCATAGATACAGACACGCTTGTATTTTCACTAGTGGTAGAGAAGTTCATGTACAACCCAAGCAACAAACATTCAACCAGTATGATAACCCAATTGCCAAAGCGGCTCCATTGTTATTCAGCTCAAGCTTCAAAACCAAGGCCCAGCAGAGTAAACTGAGGAAGAAAATTGTGGCACAAGAGTTTATTTGCATGGGAGCGATCAAACTCCGC
Source organism: Trichilia hirta (assembly GCA_035221805.1). Lineage (NCBI taxonomy): Eukaryota > Viridiplantae > Streptophyta > Magnoliopsida > Sapindales > Meliaceae > Trichilia > Trichilia hirta. The sequence continues at coordinate 4,105,779 of JAWDEX010000022.1, forward strand.
ACTTGAAAATATCGAACGAGTGGCTGAAGAGTTGCATAAGCAAAGAGAGCAGGAAGAAGACATAATGTAAATTTACTAGCTTCAGCTGAAATTTGAGGTTCTTGTCCCATTAAAATTAGTAGTTTTCCCCCGTCAAACCACAAGAGAGAGGAAAACAAACAACAATGAGAGAAAATATGGCAGTGAGTCTGGATCCCTAGTATTCGACATTGTTGAGCTCCAAAAGCTTGGCTGCAAAGAGTTTTCGTAGCCGTCGACATTCCAAACTGTTTCCCTTGCCCGTATGGTTTCATGGATTCAAATATTAAATAGTACGATCTTAAGATCAAAGCCATATCTTTTGTCAGATAAAAGAATGAACAATTTTGTGTAAAACAATGCTAAGCACTCACAAGAAGACTGAAACTAGTGACAGCACAAAAGGACATAGCAATGGTAGCACCAGAAAAATAGATTTCACTGACTGAAATTACTTGCATAAAATACTGTGCTAAATTTACTGCCACCGTTAGTCCTGCTATACAACCGATTCTCTTCACTTATTCAGTGTATACAACCAATATTCCACTATTTCCCCCAATTTAGCCAACAATGAAATCATTTAAGCCAAACCTTTTTTTCCAGTTACAGAAAAATTTGTAACTCAACAGATATCTATGCCACTATCAGACATTCATCTTTACTTATCTGAAACTACAAGTTCTCAACTTTTGTTTAACAATGCTAACTCTACATTCGAAAACAATCGCCACCAACTACCAATAAAAATTCACAGAGAATCCAAAATAATAAAAAACAGAATTTAATCAATCTTCGACTAATTTCCAAAACAGGATTAAACAGACACAAACACAACAAAGATTAAAAAAATACTTACTTCGGCGAGTACGCTTCTTATACAAGATACGGTAACCACATTCACGACATTGGATTACGTCACCTGGCTTCAGTGTGTTCTCCATTCGACACTCTAAGAATTTCGCTTACCATCATCACCATTGGCTTTAATTTGAAAACTTACGAATAGAAGTTTTTAATCTTTTCGAAATAAATACGTACCTCCGCAGATGTAGCTGACGGGTTCTGGTTGCGGATCCATGGCGACTTCAGAATTCGCGAGTTTTGAGAGCCAAACAGCTTTCTATGTTTTACAGAGCGCGACTCTATTTTTGTTGATTTGGAAGGTTCAGCTTTTAATTTTACTTGGAGCCGACGAAAATGATAGAAATTATTGGGTTTACATCCGCGTTTTGATAATTGGGCCCAAGATACTAATGGACCTTCCTCAATGATTGATAACGGTAATTTGGCCCAAGTAGACTTCCGGCGTCCTATTCCTTTGGAGCGTACAACAGACACAAAAAGAGTTAAACATTTTTCTGAATGGATTGGATGACTGACTCGATAACATTCGGAGTGACGTATTTCCAATGAAGCCATTTCTCGCAATTGAGCGAGCTTATGCACAAGTTTGAAAGGAAGACACTCATCAGGCTGTGCTGGCATCTGGGATAGAGATTATAACCAGCTGCGTTGTTATGACTACTAAAAGCTCAAAACTTGGTCAACTACCAACCTTGGTACGTGAAAAGCACAACTCATCTTTCAAGTTGAAAGGACTATCTGATGGAAGAAAATGCATACACTTTGGAAATACTAAATATACTTGTGATTCCTGCTTTATGTTGCATGGTTATCCTGAGTGGTGTCATGAGTTGCAAGCGAAAAAGAAAAAAGATACCACAACACTTGAGGAAGGCGCAGTCAACGCTGCTGTAGACACTGCCACGCTCAACTTTTGATTATCCCTCTAACTGACTCCTTTACTTCTGTGGACCAAGGTAACTGTGACAAGTCTTTTGTAATTCTAACTCTGAAGTTGCAGGTGCATGGATTATAGACTCTGGGGCTACAGACCATATGACTTTTGATCCCAAGCACCTTTTTTATACAACTTAACCACGACGAACTCGCATTGCTAATGCAAATGGAGTTGCATATCCAGCCACAGGGGCTGGAACTGTCTCATTATCACCCTTACACTTCATATCGCACACACTCCTTGTACCGTCATTATCAAATAAATTAATGTCTTTGAATCAAGTGACTGAAGAACTCAACTGTGTTCTATTAATCTACCCTACTTTTTGTCTTTTCAGGATGTTCTCAGCAAGGAGATTATTGGGTATGGTACTAAGAGAGGTGGGTTATACTACTTAGATGATTTTAGTCGAGGAATAACACTTCATGTACATCATCAGATCAGTAGCAAAGAATGGAAAATATGGTTATGGCATTTTCGTTTGGGGCATCCATCATTTGGTTACAACGTTTATTTCCGAAGTCATTCGTACATTTGAAAAATATTGAGTTTACACGTGATACTTGTATTTTGGCTAAAAGTCATAGAACTTCTTATCCTGCAAGTTCAAATAAAAATACTGTTTCTTTTGCTTTAATTCATTCTGATGTATAAGGGCCCTCTCCGAGAACTACTCTATTTGGTCATGGTTGGATTGTAATTTTCATCGATGATTACACCCAAATAAAAGGCAAAGAAAAGGTGCTTGCAATATTTCAGAATTTTTATACTATTATCCGAAACCAATTTTCAGCCAAGGTTAAAGTTCTTCGGTCAGATAACGGAGGGAGTTTGTTAACCACCATTTTCAAGCATACTTTCAGCAACATGGTCTTCTTTACGATTCCTCGTGTTCTCAGACCCCACAATAGAATGGCATCGTCGAAGGAAAAAATCACCATATCTTGGAAAAAGCTCGTGCTCTTTCTTCTCCTTGGCACACATATTACAGCTTACCACTGTAATGATGCAGTAGCTACAGCTGTGTATCTGCTCGATCGCATGTCCTCTAAAGTCTTGTACTTTTAAACTCCCTCGCAAGTACTCTCATCTTATGTCTCGTTACCTACTGTATTGATGCTTCCTCCTCGAGTTTTTAATAGTGTGATTTTTGTTCATCTTCATAAAAACCAATGTACCAAACTTGATCCAAGTGTAATTAAATGTTTGTTTCTAGGCAACGAGTTACATAAAAAGGGCTACAAATGCCTGACCCAAATACTCGCAGAACCTATACTACCATGGATGTCATCTTCCTTGAATCCAAACCTTTTTTTCCCCTATGGTAACCAATTCAATTCCTTAAGGGGAGTCTACGGAGCATGAAAAGCTGAATTAGTTAATGCCAGCTTCGGCTACAACTAGTAATGACAAGAGACAAACTGGAGAACATGAAACTGAAGGGGAAAGAATTATAAATAATGAAACGAATAACAAACATACAGAGGTGCAGCATTTGAATATAGATGAGGTTAAGAGTAATGATATGATTATTACGGGGGATGATGCCGAAGAAATTTCTAGACTACAAAAGCAATTATCATCCGAGTTTGAGATGAAGAATTTAGGTGTTATTTTTTAGGAATAGAGGAGACAAGGTCACAAAAAGGCATTTTCTTGTCTCAAAGAAAATATATGCTGGACTTATTGTCAGAGTTGGGGCTACTGAAATGCAAGTCAATAGACACTTCTATAGCTCAAAATCACAAGCTTACAGAGCACATGGACCAAGTACCTACAGACAAAGAAAGGTACCAAAGATTAGTGGAAAAGCTTATTTATTTGTCCCATACTCGTCCTGATATCGCCAATACTGTAGGTGTGGTAAGCCAATTTATGCATAATCCAATTGAAAAGCATATAGATGCGGTTATCCGAATACTTCACTACTTAAAAACCTCCCCAGGAAAGGGACTGATATTCGCTAAGAATAATCACTTAAATATCGAAGGGTACAAAGATGCAGATTGGGCAAGAAATGTTTTGGACAAAAAATCTATTTCAGGCTATTTTACATTCATGGGAGGAATTTAGTTACATGGAGGAGTAAAAAGCAAAAGGTAGTGGCTCTATCCAGTGCAAAAATATAATTTAGGTGCATTGCAAAAGGGCTCTGTGAACTGTTATGGCTTAGAACGCACAAAATCCTGTCCAGCATGATCGAACAAAGCACGTGGAGATAGACAAGTATTTCATTAAGCAGAATCTTGAGGAAAAGATTATTCGATTTTCTTTTGTCAAGTCAGAAGAGCAACTTTCAGATATACTCACAAAGATAGTTTCTAGTAAGATCTTTCATGATTCCCTCAATAAGTTAGGCATTAGAGATATCTATGTACTAATTTGAGGGGAGTGTTGGCGTGAGTTATTAAAATTATAAGAAAAATAAGAATCTTCTTTGTATCAAAGTCCTTAGCTTAAGCCATGTAATTTGTATAGGTTAAGATAAGTCCCCGAAAATATTTCTTCTAGTATCTTATATATTCTATAAATGAGTCAAAGAAAAGCGAGTACAATTTACAAGAGAATTAATTGTTTGACACAACTCAAACAAAACACAAAACATATATTTATATGGGAATTAATATGATTTGAATTAATAAAATACAAGAATAGGAGTTGTCAATTTCCTCTCTTTCTTTTCTTTCTTCTCTTCTTTCTTTCCTTTCTCCTTCACTTCAAGTTCGTTTCTCTTCTTTCTTTTTCAGAAAATAAAACAAAATATAAATAAAATAAAACACGACATTAAGAATATTTTAATTTAAAGTAATTAAAATAATAAATTTTGAGTTAATATAGTTAAAAAATAAAATGGCATGAATAGTATGGTCATATTCTAAAATTTTTCTTAATTAAAAATTGATACCAATAATAATATGAGTATAAAAATTTATTGCATTAACATTACGAAATTTTAATTAATTAAAATATAAAAACATAAATTTAATAGGCTTATGAATTGTAAACCCCATCTCGAATTGTGATTTGTGAATGGATTTAAATATTTTGGTCGGAGTCACGTGACGCCATGAAATCGACACCTGTAATTACAAATTCTTTTTTTTTTAGATCCTAAATTTATATAATAAAAATATTATTGTCAAACAAATCAAATTAATATTACACATGCCACTATACATCACTCTGTTATTTAACTTTTTTCTCTAACGCATCCCGAATATTCTGAAAATGAATTTATCTCCAAACAATTGTAATTATAATCCATTTATCAAATCATAAATTGTGAGAAAAATACTTTCCAAAATATTGATAATAATTAATTTCTGAAGTACCTTTTTTGGTTCTTTGCACGAAGAAAGGAGATCTTGATTTGAATTGTACATGTGAAGCTAACCTTCCAAATCATGCCAAAGCCATTCTTTTCTTCATAATAATTGTTATTTTAATTCTTAGCTTCCAACC
>JAWDEX010000022.1:4128328-4140719 GCA_035221805.1 Trichilia hirta
ATGCATCTATTTTGTTGATCCATTCACTAGTCAGAAAGTACGGGATTCTTATGTTCTTCGAAAACTTTGCTCTGTTTTCAGGATTCCCCTTATTCCCAAGAATATAGTCTGTAATGGCTAACCATTGTTAGGTTTCTGGTATGGATTTCCTTTAATCGATAATATCTGATTGGGGAGCATTTATTAACTTAAACAATGTATTTTTCCATTCTCAAATTGGAACTAAATGTTGTAAATTGGACTGAATCATTTGGTTTACTTTTTGAATTAGAATAATTTTTCTTGCATGTATTTTTGTCTTTGCTGAGCATGTTGTCTGTTAATTTGTGTCGGAACTACCCCATGGAACCGTATCAGCAGATTTAATTAACACTTTGCTTCAGTTATATATTGTTTGTCCCTTTTATCTATGCAGGATCAAAACTTCTGATTCGTGAACTGCCCTGTATATTAGATGGGTCAGCTAGGGTGAAAGCGCAACCCCAGGATGATTCCAAAGCCACCTTGGCTCCAAAGGTAGACTTTTCTTACTTGTGTTGTACTTGTACTGAGCTCTGTGTTTGTCAATTAAACAGTAATTTTTCTAGCACTCTTCTGTAATTTATTTTTAAATAAGTGACTTCTTTTTTGAAAGTTTGCGTGCTGAGAGAGGCTAATTATTTGATATTAGATGTATCATATAGTACTTTGCAGTGAGTATCAGCTGAATAATGTAGTCTTATTATTAAACAAGGTGGATTTGAAAATTGCATATATATAAAATATTAACATCAAGCATGCTTCTGATTCATCGAAATTTCTGTTTTTCACATAATGTTATTCAGTGACCTATAATTTGCTCAAATTGTACTTCTCATTTGTGCAGATAACTCCGGAGGAGTCATGGCTGTCCTTTGATCAAGAAGCTGTAGTACTTCATAATAAGGTGAGCTTGCTGCCTTATTTTCTAAATTTGGTTTGTACTAATATAACACAGCCTTTCTAGGTTCGTGCATTTGCAGGGTGGCCGGGAACACGGGCTAAGATAGCGGTTATTAATGACAATGGTCATCAAAGTATCCTAGAACTTAAGATAATTACTACAAGAGTCTGCTCCAGTATTCAGGCCAGTGAAGTAGATGCCATAACTTTCATGAAGGGCGCACTGGTAATTCCATGTGGAGGAAACACCGCACTTGAGGTATGTGGTATGCAAATATCGTATCTGCTCCTGTTATAAGTATGTTATAATGGTGCATGGTTGGTCAATGCTGCATTCTTTTCTTATTTTTGTTGTGTGTTTGGCACTAAAGCATCATCCATGGAGCTTGTTCCTTTAGTTATGTAGACAAATTTTTGGACAAAATCTTGTATTAATTGATAGTCCAAATGATTGGCATTCTAGCCTCCTCTTATCAATAGCTGATTGTGGTTCTTTGGTATTCAACCAGGTATTGGGAGTTCAGCTACCTGGTAAGAAAGTCGTAGGTGCTGCGGCCTTCTGGAATGGTTTACGAGGTCAAAAACTGAAGATGCTCTTGTAGAGTTGCCCTTCTGTCAACAAGGAATCTAAGATGAAGATGGACTTTAGGTTGATTTTCATTCTTTTGTTATTCCTTTGAATTCTTTCATTGTTTTTCAATATATCAATATTTGATCATTATTTGTTGCTGAAAATTAGGCTTGTAATTTGGTTGAAGAATATTTTTTTTGATAATTTTCAACGAACTTTACATCTGGTATATGTTATCGTGCTTCAACTTAATTTTGAAAATATATCCGAAATATTTAGTAAATACTCACTCTGCATTTGATTGTGATTCTATTCTACAACAGTATTCAATTAAAAGATACAAACGAGGCTTCTATTTTCTCGTTCCCTCATTTCTGTTTACCAGGCTGCTGCTGCTATTATATTTAAAGAAAAAGGAAACTGAATTGCATCCCAAACAGAAGTACTGAATTTTCTTTAAAGATTTCTTTTGTAAATACATTGGCCGTATCACCAAAAGGTCATCTATAACAACAACTGATATAAAATCTTTGAAGCCGTCCCAACACAGACAACTTGCTGTAATTGAGCATGCTTTTGGTTTTTTAAATTCAATCAACCAATTGGTGTTTCCCTTCAGTTGTATCGGCATGATTGTTCTCAAGTCTCCTTTGTGGTTCTGGTTGGGTGCCTTGGCCTTCAAACAGACCCACCATTCAATTTTTATGATCTAGCCTCTCCTTTGGAAGTCCTCCCTGGACTGGAATTTTGTGTCCCACTTGCCTCTGCAAAATCATTTTACAGGTGATTTCTAGCAACACTTTTATCTCTGCTTTTAAGTTGTCATCTGACCTTGCATTTTCTAGTGTGTTTTTTTGTCTTTGCCAAAATATATAATCGTTCGGTCTCTAAAAAGAGTAAGTGGGTAATTAATAAATATTAATTTGAAGTAATATTTTTAGTTCTTTCAAAATTAAATAAAAACACATCATTTACCAACATGTCTTTGGTTAATATGTGAAGTAAAGCATTTACTGACATTTGAATATTAAATCTTAAAAAGATTAAATGCAATTATATAATAGGTAAATGGCATACATATTTCTGAAATTTGATCAAATAAATATATACTTTTTTATTTTTTTTTAAATTAATAATACTAAATTACGTATTTAATTAAACAATGAAGTATAAATATTCTTTTTCTCTTGAATAATCAATTAGCAAAAGTATATTATAGAAGATAAAAGGTGTTTTCTGAGTTTCTTTCTTCTTTTTTGAGAAAAATAAAAGGAAGAAAGTGGTCAACAAACTTTAAAATATGCTTTTCTTTTAGGAAGAATTTATATTTTAAGTAAGAAAACAATAACAAATCTTCAAATATATATATATATATAAATTTTAGAAAATTTCAATATTACATTCGAATATTTTTAGATAAGTCAAAAACACAAACTGTAGCATGGTCAATAAAGATGCATCAATATTGGATGGTAATCTGTGTTTAGGAAATTTAATTCCGTTTTTCGGTTCCAGGACATCCCAGAAAGAGCTAATTCTTTTGACCTTTTCAAAGACAACCCATCATAGTCATATATATATATATATTGGAATCAATTTCTATTATTATTATTATTATTTTTGTAATGATCAAAAGAAAGAAAAAAAAGAAAAGAAAAGAAAATTATTATGCATCTTGGAAAATCTTGATTATCTGGTTTTCTCAATGTTATATATAAGAAACAATTTGTCATATTTTGGATTTGAATTTTTGTTCAATACGGTTGACTGATGAACAATTTTGAAATTTTGATAACATAAAATTAAAATAATATTCCAAATCTTGATAACAAATCTATTTCCTCTCTCCCCATTTTTTTTATTTATTTTTTTTTAATAATTTGGATCAATTATACTATGATTAATTAAAGACAATGATTGAGGACACTGTTGTTGGAATAAAATTCAGAGGAGAAATTTGAAATTCCATATGATATTTCAAAATCCCCAGATAGAACCCACCAGTAGAAACCATTATTGTGGTTTCTTTATAATAAATAATTGCAAAGCAAATCCACACTCATTGAACAAAAATCAAAGCAAACATAAAAACACTTTACAACAATTTCCCATTATCTTAACCAAATAAACAAATAAGAGGAAAGGCAGAAGAGGACTGTCCTCTCGTGATCATGGTTTATGGAAGGAACTTTTCTTCTTCTTTCTTTTAATTTAAAGTTCTTTCTTTATATATTTAATTAGAGTTAGGATTGGAACCCTTTATTATATAAATTCTTATATTAATTACAGACCTTTAAATTGGTATATATTAAATAATTGAATTTATATTTTAATATACTAAATTACTACTATTAAATTAAATCTTAACTATTAAAAATATATAAAAATTTTCAGTAAAAATTATAGGGTTCTTTTATTTAATGTAATCTAATATTTTTGTACAGTATTTCTTATTTAATTAAATTTATAAATTAAGATAATACAATAGATAGAGTTCAAATATATTTTTAATCTCTTATTTACTTTAAAGTTAAATACAATGAAAGTTAAAAAGCAAATAATAATTTACTTAAATTATTGTCTGAAGATTAAACAGTTTTTGTTTACGAATCCTTTAATCATTTCTTTAATATAACCAAGCCTTCTCTTATATAAGTAGTCAAGTCCCTGAAAACATACGCATCCTATATCATCTCTCTCTTTGTTTTTGGCTTGCATTCAGCTAAAGCGAAGCTAAATAATGGGCGCTCTTGATTATCTCTCCAACTTTTGTACTGTCACCAGCACAAGAGGCAAACGCAAAGCAATGCAGGTACCCATCAGCAATTATATTTTTCAATCGCTGTTTGCTCTCTGTGTGTTATATGCAAAGTCATCAGCCTCTCTCTTTCCTCCGAGTCTTTTCTTCAGCTTTTGCTTCGAAAATAAATTATGGGTTGTTTCTTGTTTCTCAGACAGTTGAGATCAAAGTGAAAATGGACTGCGATGGCTGCGAAAGAAGGGTCAAAAATGCAGTTACCTCCATGAAAGGTCGTATCCTTAAAAAAAGATTGTTCTATTACCTTCTTTTCCGTTTTCTTAACGGACTCTCTCATCTCATGTCTGTACTTCGGAATCAGAAGTTTCTGACCTATCAGTAAAAAGGAGCGAAAAGAATCTTTTATGTTTTTTTTTGATATTCGCAAACATAGAAATTGGAAATTACTGGAAATAAATAAATATGTTGTCACCTTAAGAGTCCATTTTCCTTTTTGACCTGGCTAGAAGAATATATTTATCATTTGTTATAAACAACAGCTACCAATTAAATTGAGGATATGCAGATGATATAACCATAACTGATATATTTTAAATCTTGGGTTTTCAATTGGATTCTCATCTGTACTGTTCGTTGAAGAAGATACAGTATCTTCAGTCCTTATCAATCCCAAAAGAAAAATATTTTAAGATATTAATTAAGTCAAAGATTCTATATGCTTATTTTATTTCATAAATAGAACTAGAATTCCAGTTTTTTCCTCCAAAGTCTGACTAATTTCTGATTTGAATTATACAGGAGTAAAAACTGTAGAGGTGAACCGGAAGCAAAGCCGGGTGACAGTAAGTGGTTATGTTGATGCAAACAAAGTGTTAAGGAAAGTGAAGAGCACTGGAAAGAGAGCAGAATTTTGGCCTTATATCCCTCAACATCTTGTTCACTATCCTTATGTTTCTGGTGTATATGACAAAAGAGCACCTGCTGGTTACGTTCGTAATGTTGTTCAAGCTTTTCCTGCTTCCAACGCCCCGGAGGATAATCTTCTTTCCATCTTCAGTGATGATAATGTGAATGCATGTTCTATTATGTAATGTCATAAGGAAATGATTCCCTACTGTTTTTGAAGTTAAGGATAAAATTTCCTTTATTCCTCGTTGATAATAACAATTATCTGTACATACATATGTATGTAATTCTGTGAGTCCTCTTAACTAAACGTGCAAGATTTCTTTGTGTTTGGCTACTTAAAAGAGAAATGGCTAGGAAAGAACTGATCCCTCATTCTTTTTTGGTAATTAAAGAAGGGAAGAAAAATGATGAGAAAGTTTGTTGTATGAGGCTGGTATATTGTACTGAAAACAATAATTATTCCCTTCAGTTCCCTCTCAGATTCTCTTCCCCATTTACGAGAAGAAAAAACAAAAAACTTTCTTCACCATTTCTCTTAATTTTTCTTCTTTTAGATTCATCAATAAAAAGTAAAACAACAAACATTTCTATTGGTTATCTTAAAAAGCATTATTATTAATTAACTTAAATATTATAATTAATTTGTTTGAAATATTATACCTGATATATATGATCTGTGGATGGTTGAAAAATGACATATCCTTTATAAGGAAAAACTTAAGGGAAACGGGTTGTTTTTCATCACCTATACACATATTTAATAGAATATAAATAATACTAGAGACAAATTTTTATAATTGATATGGTATAATTGTATTAATTGTCCTATGGTCTACATCTTTTACTTTTAATAAGTGCATTGATATTTTTACTAAGTAATAAAAAATATGTCAAATCAATTTCTACAAAATATTTGTATCTCATACTACTCATAAAATATTATTACCGTAAATTCATTTTAAATTAATAATTACATAATAATAACAAAAAAATTTCTATAATATAATTTTATTATTATATGATATCGTTAAATATGTTTATAAAAAATAATTATGCAATAGGTTATTCTAATTACCAACTTCACTTGATATGAAGGCATTGCTTTGAATTTAGAGTCAAATAATGTTCGTGTTATATTAATGGGTGATGGTTTATATATATTCATGTGGCATTCCTTTTTTATTTATAATTTTATATACTTAATTTCTATTTTTATTATAAAGAATGGATTAATTCCTTTCTCTGTTGTAAGAGGCTTCAAATGGGGAAAAATAATAAAAAAAAATAAATGGAGATTAAATGATCGTTTACTTGGTAATTAAAGGGTTAATGGTGAGGAAAATATTCAACTGGGAGACAAGATTTTAGAAGATCATAGGCTTGGAAAGAAGAATAAGATTCTTATTTGCCCATTACAAATAAAAGGAATAAGGAAATATTAGTGACAAAGGAATTGAGACATTGTGATTCATTAGTGATGCTATGCATATTGCCTCTTCACCCATTAATTAGCATTAAAAAGCAAAAAATTGGCATCACAATTACTAATCAGTTACTTTCGGTCCGCGTTGATTAGACAAGCTATGCATACTCCATGGCTCTTTGTTATTTTCCCTTTTAATAAAGGTAAATCTCTCCTTAGAATCATTTCCATAGAAGCTTTTATTCACTCAAATTTATATCCGAAGCAGTTTTTATTTAGTTAAATTACTGTGTGATATCGTGTGAATTTCTTTTAGATTGGAGGATTGCAAAATTCAGACCTGAATGAGTTGATACTATAACAATAATATGACGATTGCAGAAAATTTACTATAGATTTAATTAAGACGGCCCGATAAAATGATTGAGAATATTTAAAAGAGCTAAGGAAGAAACATCCTTGAAGCCTGATGGTGTTGTTTATATTCTTGTTAATGATATTATTTGTTTTTAAACTAATACTTAATTTTTCAAAGTCAAGACGTTGGAGTATAATACATTACGGCCTACCACTATACCAACACAATTTATTCAATATATCAACACAATTCATTATTCATAATCACAATGAATTATTTTAAAATAATATATTATTATTTTTTAAATTATTACTAAAAAAAGTAAAATACTTTTAAATTAATATTATTGTTATGAGAACAATTTAAAAATAATAATAATATATTATTGAAAATAATTTATTGTGTTATTATTGTTGTTTGTAATAATAATAATAATAATAATAATAAATTTATTTTAAATTGATAATTTATGACTATTAGTAAAAGTAAAATTATTTATTAAAATATTTATTATATATTTTTGTGTTATTATACATTGTAATTAATTGTGTTAATGTATTGATAAGCAATAATGTATATCCTTATGTTTTGAGTTCAAATCTCACGTTTTCATAATTATTTAATATTTTCAAATGAACTCGTTCAGGTTGATTTATTTTCAATTGTTCAAAGGCAAAATTTAAAAGAATTATTAGGTATCGGATGTCTTTTTTAAAAGTAGAAAAAATGAGATATTAATCCAAAATGTAAATTTGTCATGCTTGCTCTCCCTCTACCTAAGGCAAAGTCGAAAAGAGTAAATAGGTATTGACTATTTTTTAAAAGAAGTAAGAAAAAAAATGAGATATTAATCCAAAAATATAAATTCGTCATGTATTTTTGTAATTGATTTTAAAATTATTTTTGCTTAAAAAAACACACTTGTTCTAGTTGGTAGCATTAAAAAAATATGACCAATTTGCAATTGATAAAATAAAAAAAATAAAAAAAAATTGTTAAATAGCAATAACTCTTAAAAGATAATCTGTCATTAAACAAATGGTCTATGTTATTCAAGACTTCAAACCCATGTAGATTATATGAATTCATATTATCATACAAATAAAATAATATTTTTTTCCTGTTTTTCTGCATTCATTAGCAGCTGCAAACATTTGTTCTTATGCATAAATGCAACTAAGATTCCTATAATTTATATAACACAAAAGAAAAACAAAGACGTTCAAACAAAATTTTAAGTCAGCAGGGTCCATTAATTCATATCAAATCCATGTTTATTAAAACTATACATTAATTCTTTGCCCACCCTAAGCCATGGCAGACAGTTTCAAAATTTCAATGACTTATCCGCAACTTCTGGCTTTAATTCTAATGGGGTGATGTCATTTTACATTAATTATTAAATAATCGTAGTGATCATATCATCATTATATAACAACAATTATTTTAATTATATGCTCTTATCCCATTCTTTTGCCTGTTGCTACTAGTTACTAAATAAAATTGACATTGACGAACTATTATCAACTTGTGTCAATCTTCATGACAAATCGTATATATTATTAAATTATTACCCGCATATATTATAAATATATATGTCTTTATCAATTTGGCCGAACTTGAATTAGTTAAATTTGCCTCTAAATATGATAATCTAATCATAATGAAGTGATACAAATTAAAATAACCTTATGTAAATCGCACCGGAAAGGAAGAATGATTACGGGAGCCCCACTTTTTTTTTGGAATAACCTTTGGTGATTAGAAATAAAAGAAACTTCTAATGAAAGATTATCCTTCAAATACTTTTTCGACAATCTTTATTACTTCAATTAAAAAACTTTATTCACTGTTAAAAATTAAAATGTTTTATATTGGAAGGAGTTTTATCTTTACAATTAAAATAATATATATTGGAATTCCAATTTGAAAAAGAAAGAATTTTTTCAATTTTTTTATTCATCACCAACTAAATGGGAGAAATTATGAAGTTTTTAGCCGCTCAAAGCAGCACCGTCCGATCGGTCCAAAATGGGGAATTTCTTTTGAATAAAAATCAACATTATTTGACGACATATAATTTACATCAAGTCCCATCAATGAAATTCCATGCGTTTGATATGAACACTACGTATAAAAGGTAAAGATATAATGGTTCAACTAGAAGGTATAATTGTTTTAATTCATAATTTTAAAATATTTCGTTACAATTTAAATTATTTTATACTTTCATAAATTTTAATGAATAAAAATTTTATAGTAAGTTTGTATTAGAGTTTGTGCTAGAATTTGTTTATGTATTGCTACTCAATCTATTTATGCCAATGAATTTTAAATTTTTTAAAATTCAAATGAAATTTAAATGAAAAGAAGATTAAAATTTCTAAGACATGCACATGAATTAATTGTGATGGTGGAGACAGGAATCATTTCTGTGTTTTTCATCAAACAAAATCAAAATCAACTTTTTTGGAGAAAGAGAGAATCAAAATCCAATTGAAGTTAACGTTCAGCTTTTATGCAATCTTGGTTTAAGGAGTGATAATTTAATTCTTAGAACTTTTCAAAAAAATTATCAGAGAGAGCTTGCTATAATCAATATATGCCTTTGCTTAGTTATTAATTATTTATTCCTTTCGTACTAGTATATTGTATATCAAACTTAAGTATATACTTATTGTTCTGGTCAAAATTAAATTACATATCCTATTCCAATAAGAATTCTTCTCCGTATATATAAATTAAATATTCCATTAGTGAATCTCAATAAAAATGGATACAAAGAATAGAATTTAGTAAGAAAACGAAGTAAATTATCTCATTAATTAAGAAAAATCTACTGGAAAACAAAAACACTTGACAAAACCCAACAAAATGCTTATTAACACTTCACTTTGATAAAACCTAACCTAAGAAAAAGCATATTAACACTTCTCCTGAATAAAGGAAACAAAATGCTTCTCCTGAATGGTAAACATTGAAGAAATTATTAATTATTAATCCTTTGCAATTAACTGCTTAAACCAGTATGCAGACATCTTTGGAATCCTCTCAAGAGTTTTGAAATCCACATAATTGATGCCAAACCTCGCAGTGTATTCCAATAACCATTCAAAATTATCGAGCAATGACCAAGCAAAATAACCCACTACATTTGCTGCGTCATCTATAGCCCTCTTCAACTGGAATATGTAGTCTTTATAATACTTGACTCTTGTAGTGTCATGTAATGCATGTGAAATTGTGTAATTGGCTGGATCATCCACACCTACAACTAAAGAACTAATAATTAAGGCTAATTACTAATTACAATAATAAGAATAATATTTCAGCCATACCATTTTCAGAGAGAATACGAATGGATTTCCATAACCCTCTTTGACATAGGTCACAGCATTATACGAACCCCCAGGTACGATGTAAAGCCATGCGGAATTGGCCTAGAACCAATAGGCACTCCATTACGAGCATCTGCACATTCCATCATTTTGATCAGAACAAAAACAAAAGCAAAATGAAATGATTTTCAAAACAAAAACTCATCATGACTGAAAAGGGGACCTGGCTTACAAGCAAAATCAGCCTTCCAATGATTGGAGTAGCTTGTGACGTTGGCTGGCTTTTGAGGATTAGAGACGTAGTAACTGGTATATTGGTTCCCACCAAAATAATCAGCTGAACCCTTCACCATCGAAACCTTTTCTGATGTAAGTTTTGGAACCCTGTCTCCCACAATATATTGCATTGTTTTTGGATATTCACCATATGTGATAGATGGATAAACTTCAAATGAAAACATAAGATATAAATGAAATATTTATTTTTTTAATTTCTAATTTTTATTTATATTTATATAAAGAATTATTTATAGAACAAATAATTACCATCCAATGTGAAAATCTCTAGCTCTTTGACTTGTATAGTTCTGTTTCTGATCCGCTAAGAGGTTGATACCAAACAAAATCCAATAGGATTCCGATTTTTCCTTTTTGTGTTTTCTGTACAAGTTACCATTTTCAAATATCAAGCAATCACATAGATAAATATATTTGATTGGAAAATAAATACTTTGAAAACATACATCTTTCTTACCAGATATTTTTGGCTATATATTTGAACAGCCGTTGCATGAGATAGAATCATATTATTTGCTGCAAGATATGGCTCCGTTGATGTATCTTCTGCTGTACAATTATTAATAGCTGTAAAACATCTTGATGAAGGATTTACTCCAGTTTCAAATCCGAGTGCAGCAATGACTCTTGGTTCATTAAATGTGAACCAGTTCTTAACCCGATCACCAAATGTCTTGAACCCAAAGTCCGCATAATTCGCATAATCATTCCTAGAACATATGTATTATCATTCTTAATTAAGTTAGAGAATTAATAAATTAAATATTGCATAGGAAGACAAAAGAGAGAAAAAGAAATTACACAACTTGGCGATTAAGCAGTCCATTGTATTTATTTTGAAGGGCTAATGGCGAGTCATAATGATAGAGATTTGCATATGGTGTTATACTTGTTAAGTTTCATTACATGGGAACACATTTATTTAACTTTCCATATGAATGCTTTTCCTTTTATTTTATGTGTTTATTTATTTGCAATTTTCACCTTATACATTGTTTATGCATGCAGTTAATCAATCTATAGTAATAAGCAACTCCCAATGGATTCACTCGTCCTTTTAATTCTGTAAAATTTTATGATTAAAAATGGAAAAGGAAAAATTAAAATGTCAATTAATTGATTCACAAGCAATAATAATGATCTTTTCTTTTAAAAAATAAATTTACCTGGGAAGATCCTGGACCACGAAATTGAAGACCGATATGCATCATAGTTTCATTTCTTCATGAAATCGACGTCTACCTGCGAAGTCATGAAAAGAAACAAATATTTTGAATCACAAATTAGGCTAAAAAAAATTCACAAAATGAATATTTAAGTTTTTCTAAAGCTATTATCATGCATAAGATTGCTCAATTGTTTTACCTTGTAGCGATGATACTCATCAACTGAAACATCACCGGTAGCACTACCCGCAATGTGTTCTTTTGCATAAAAATAAATATTAAAACATGACATATGAAAATAAAATAATAAAAATTATATAACAAATTATTTTACTCACCTGGGACCTTAATATAAGCATCCCAAATGCTAGGTTCTCTTCCATCTTTGGTTCATTCCGTCAACTTGATAGGCAGATGTGAACGTCCTGAAAATAAATCCTTTGAGAAAACTCTTTTGGTTCATCCCAGCTGCATCTAATCCATCCTTGCAAGCTACCCTTGCTTTTTCGGTATCATAGCCTTCAGTGCAATCTAGCTTCCCTGAATGTGCAGGGTTACACAGAAGAAACAAAATAAGAAAAAAAGAGACAGAAGTATTCTACCTAGTGTTCTTAGCTTTTTTGGTTGGCTTGATGAAAGTACTGTCAGTG
>JAWDEX010000022.1:4140819-4163795 GCA_035221805.1 Trichilia hirta
GAAACATTATTTGATTTCTCCAGCTGTTCAATCTAAAGGATCTAACATACAAATCAAATGCACAGTTTCAGGTGATAATGCAAGGATTAACCACCACATCAAATCCACAGTTCAGGCTGTTGAAATATTATAAACTCTTAAACATTAGTAAGAATCAAACAAATATTTCATAAAAGTAATTTGTAAGAGTATGTTCACATAATGCAAATAACAATTGATTTGCTCACCTTTTCACGGTATACCGATACCAGCTCAGGAGGGACATAGAGCTTTCCTTCATCACCCATTACTGGATCACAAACTAGACAAGAGCAAAATTTTAGCTTTTTTGGTTTCCCTATTTTCTTTCTTTTCTCTGACAGACAAAAGTAAAATAGGCAAGGATATTTCCAATTTCACACCACAGCTAAAAACTAACAAAACACATTCCTGCCTCACATTTTTTGCGGTCTGAAGAGACAGTTGCAAGGCATGAGAAATATTATTCATGCTTCTTCACATGAAGAGATTTTTTTATTTTATTTTGAGGGATTATTTGGTTTAGTTCATGAATCTACTTGTATTTTCAAATTACATATCCCTTCTTCAAGAAGAACAAGGCTCCACTCCGATGCACCATAATGCCTGAGTTACTAGCAGCAACTGACTGACATTCACAACTCATTCCAGATATTTCCAGAAAGAAGAAAAAAGGGTACTATGTCATCATAGTTCAAAACCGTTAGAAGATTATATGGAAACTATAGATTGCAATCATAGGTTTTCCTTTTCTGCTTTCAATTCAATTTTATATATATCATTGTCAGTTTTGTATCAAAATACACATAGAAATAAAGAGGTTTCTCTCATTTTCACAAAAACTTATGAGAACTTCATTTCAATCTCACACAATCTACCAAAAACATTTATGATGCACATATGTTCATTTAGAGTTATATATTTTGGCTGGCACACTGGCTGGCACCCTAAAATATACTATGAACACCTTTACACTCTGCACAGTTATTTATGAAATCTATAAACTAATTTTTACTATACAAACCCTTATAAATGCCTAACTAGTCCTCAATTAAACCTCTTTTATCACGTGTCTTAGGTTTTCTCTCTGCACCTGCGAAAATATTTGTTGCACCCAAAGAGTTTCTGTCTTTCAAATAGAAGTCTCAAAAATAGATTGAATCAAAAAACAAAAGAATTTGTGAGAACAATAAAATAAAAATAAGATCTGATCAAGAAAATGTATTGTTTCGAATTCGTAGTTTTCTTTATATTTCCAAAGAAAAAGAAAATGTGCATGAGATTAATAGATGCATTGTCGCTTGTGCATTTGTTGCAGTATTAAAAATATTGCTCATGTTTGTGCATAAAAAAACTATTCATTTTAATATTGTTGCCCGTGTTTGTGCATCAAAAATTATTCTTTTTTAAATTCTACAGCTGCATCATTTTTAGTCTGCTTCCTCTAGAAGAAATTTGTAATCTAGCAAATTGCTATTCACTATTTTTTTCTCTAACCACATTTTCTTTTTAGTTCTTTTTGGCAACATGCCACCAATTCTTACAATAGTAAATTGTAGATTTTTTTTAATAATGGTGGTTTCTTTACAATTTAGCTGAGTTGCAGCATCTTTTTCCAGTAGAAGTTTGTTGCTTTTTTCTTTTTATTTCCTATAACTGCATATTTCTTATTACCATCAATAATATATCTAGATGGATGAAAATTCAACAGATATAGAACAACGTCCAATGAATAGCATCCAATGAGGTCAAGGATATTCAAAACCTACCATATGTAAGTTTTGGATTTACAGAGCGAAGATTATTAACAACTTCCAATATAGTGTGCAAGAAAGAAACTGAACCAATATACCCTGCAAGCACACCGATTAAAACAGAAATGAAAGTTAAATAAGAAATGATAGAGACTATAGTAAAAGAAGCTGGTTTATGAGAAAGGGAAACTCTAAAAAAGCATTTCAGGTATACTCGAAAAAAGTAGATATTGAAGGCAACAGTGAGTCAATATAGGATGGCATATGAGATATAGAACTGACAAATATCAGATTCAGTGCATTGTTATATAATTAAATTGGAAAATTTAAAGCCCAATAGTGCAGAAGCAAAGGAAAAGAACTAACATTGCTAATGATTGTAGCCAATTTTTTCTTTTTTCTTTCCTTTTATTGTTTTTGAAGTGTCAAAAGATTTTGAGCATACCTAAATTCTTCAATATTTCTTATTCGTTAAAGCCTCTTTCTTAAATTACACGTTTCATTGTTCACTTCTGAATGAGAACAAAGAAGTTTAACGGAGATTTCTAGGTGGCACTCTACTACAATAGCAGTTTTCTTAGTCTGATAAGAAGCAAAGAAAAAAACCTATTGCTTAAATCATTTCATATTTCTACGCTTCTAATTCTCTAAACCAAGTCATTTTTACTATGTGATCTACAATGTTAATTTAAAAACAACTCAAATTCAATTATCAAATCTTTACATAGTCCCAACAAATTCGTAGAATATACTGCGAGGAACCAAGACAATAAGGGGTTCTATTTAAGAACAAACTAGTTCTTCCAATCATCTAGCATACTATTAGAGAGAGATGTTACAAAACTTTAGCAAGTCCACTATAATTAAAATGTTACCAAATACGGGATAGCCTAATATACAAAGCTACCAAGAAAAAACTGCTAGAAGTATACACTAAGAAAACTTCCTCTTACAGATATTCTTCTCTATCCTAAATAATAAACGACAAACCTGTCTCCTTGGTGGCATTAAGGGAAAATTTTTTAGCAGTTTCTGACAGACTAATCAACAGCAGAATCCCTTTCCTTTCCAATGGCACACAGACTATCTAGAGGGCATGTTGCCAATATAGTACAACAATAATTTCCAAGAGATCCATATCATAAATGCAGAATACAATTAACATACCTGTTAATAAATGGGTGTAGTACAATAAATCATTTTCTTTGAGTCCTTCTATTAATTCCCATAGTTGTTTTCCGTTCAAAATTTGTCCCTTAAAAGTTGGGTATCCTGAACAATTTTCAGATTGATTAAACCATAAGCTAAACAAGATTGGGCTAGAATTTTATTCCTGAGCTTATACAGATTGACAGATGACATCGCACCATAGGTCAGGCCTCAGAGTCCTGAGACTGTTTTTGAGTAGTAGTGTAAGCAGCTTGCCTGTGTGGTTTGAGAACTGTACTGAATTGATGGGATCCACATCATAGCCCAGTAGTTGGAGAGGAAAGACGGCTGATTTATTTCCAACATATCCCTAGGAAGAAAATAAACAATAGCACAGTTACTAAATCATTTCAAGCATTGAATTGCAATTAGATTTACCAAATAAATAAAGTTCCCAGATTTAATGACAGAGTTACTTCCAATGTTACTACTAATGAACAATGACTCAAATAAAATCACTTACAAACTGGAAACAAGGTCTAAGAACAAGCAACTGTCATAACAAGGATCAATGCATTATGATAGTCATCAACATCAACAAATTCTCCTCGTTACACGTCCTCTTCAAAATCCTTTTCCACAAAGGAATACCACATTTATCCATTATGAAGTTAACAACTACATGTTATTTAAACATTGAACAATACATAATTTTGGTGAAGCACCTCGCTCACTCGCTGAATTAAAGACCGTACATAAGTTAAACACGTTAGCTTGTCTTTACCTCCATAAAACCACATTGCAGATAAATCTTTAAAAATTCAGTTTTCACATTGTTATTCAAATTACTGAACCAGTCATCACTCATATTTCTCCATCCAACATATATTTAACACAATCAAATGAAAGAAATTTCATGCAACACTGAATCAATTGAAAAATAGCCGAACCATTCATCATTAATATTTCAATTTTCTAGTCAAGCAAACAGAAGATAATTGAAAAGAAAAGAAATAACTACCTGAACAGTGTGCGATTGAATGCTTAAAACTCGACCAGTTTCCGAAGGTAAAGCCAGGGAGAGAATCGGAGGCGCCATTCCTGACTTTCTCGAGCTCCTTCTCCTTCAAATCCAATCAAAATCCATCAAACTCAAGTAAAACAAAATGGGTAATCCAAAGAAGATTCAAGTTTTAGTTTACAGGAAAGCGGGAGTTTCTTCCGAAATGCCCAAACAAGGACGGCAACGAAGCACAATCCGTTCGGTAGAGTGCATTGACCAGTACGAAACTGCTGAATTCAATTTTATAGTAACGTAAAAGTCTTGTCTGTCTACCAAATATCCAAAAACCGTAAACGATTAACTAACGTGATTTTGGGAGGGATGGAGGGTAATTTGGGAATTCGATTTTACGTGGTGGGCCCGACGAGAATATGAGTCGTAAGACGTAACTTGAAAATTCACTTATTGCGGTTATTATCACTTATCTACCCTAATGTTTGATAATATTTTATTTAAATAATAAAATTAAAACAATAAACACTTGCCTCTCTTTTAAAGAGAGATGATTTATAATTATTTTTATATTTTTATATATATAACAAAATCAAATATAATTTTATTTATTTTATATTATTAAAATATATAATTACTTATTATTAAAAGCAAAAAAAAAAATTAGCTATATATTTAATAATTAATTAAAATTGAATAGTCAAAAATCACATGACTCTTATTATTGATAATGTTTAGTAAAATAATTTTAGTAATTTTTATTATCACTGTTTAATAATTAAATATATATTAATAATAAAATAAGATTAAAAATTAAAATAAAATTAATAAATATTTAATTAATGTTTATATCCTTATTACCGGCGTTGTTACCATAGTATTTCTTGTCTCCGGTGTTGGATTCCTCTGCTTCAGGGTTAATAGAATGGTCTGGATTGATAGCAGAAGGTAATGAATTAGAAGCATGAGGTGGATCCCCATCAAGCTCACTATGCTTCTTCACAAGAGATTTTTTCCCCGTAAGCATAGATAAGGTAAAAATGAATATCTGAATTAAGTCTTTTGAAAATCTTGTAGTCGGTGGGGTTGCTAAAGGTGGCTTCAGAATCATAGAAATATCTTGTCAGTTATTGCTAATGAGATCCTCTTATTGGGTCATGATGCAATGAGTTAGGTGACAGCCTAGTCATGAGAAAGGGAAGTTAATGGACGGGGGTGCTATTTGAATTCAACTTGGGGGTCAAGCATGGTTGTAACCATAACAAAAGGCAAGTGATGGAGCACTATAGTTAACCTCAGAACATGACATGTATAAAAGTAGAGTCAGAATAAACAACTAACACAAGTGCGTTAGGATCCAGTGGCGGCTCAGACATTAAACGATTCGAGGACAAGAAGTCACACCATCTCAAGAAATTTAGCAAAACCTAGCAAAATACGAAACTCAATATTCAACATACGAAGGTTAAAAAGTCATTGTAGATGTTTGTAAAAAATACAGGAAGCATGTTAAGTGGCCCTATTTAGTAAGAAACTATCTTCCTCGATTCTAAGGCAGTATATACGACATAAGCCTGATTAAAAAATTATTTGTCACTTGTAAATCTATTATTAAGATCTCAATTATAAGGTAAAGTCTATTGTTGATATTCGATTCGAGAATTATTAACCTTGCACTAACATAGTTTCAGGTTGAAAGCTACTAATAATTAATTTTAAGACCTAAAATATTATCAAAAATCAATTTCAAAATATATTTTTTTCTCCTGTTCAAAGTCACTAAAAGTTGCTATCTAATAAATACATGATATTAGAGACAAAAGTAAAAGGCTATAAAAGAAAAAAAAAAGAAGGCAAACATGAGATAAATCTTAAAGATACATAATAATCATACAAACTTGTAGAATCTAAACGTTAATTCTTAGAATTATATGAGATAATTCTTCAAAATATAAACTAATTCTAAAATAATTACCCATCAAAACGATTATCTATCAAAGTTACATATTAAATTTAAAATAATTACCTCTTATCTATTCTTTTTCACAACCCCCGACCTCTTCAAAAATAGATATGCATTTTACACGTGAAAAATACAATATAAAAGATGAGAACTTTAAAATAAAAATAATAATAATAATATGATTTTTAAAATTTTTTAAATATTCTATCACCTTGCAGTCTTATTTTCTCCATTTACAAAAAAATTTCTCAAATTAATTTGATTATAGAAAAATTTTTACTATATAACTGACATTCTTTTAATTTTTTGTTGTGATTGTGAGTTTACGAAAGTTTGAGAAACACCAAAATTTTATTGTATGATATTTGAAGTTTCTATTCAAAATTTGATGTATCAATAATAAATATAACACCAAATGCAAAAATGGCGAGGATTAGCTGTACGCAAAAGGCAAAAAATAATCGGAATCTTGCAAATCGTCAAGTAATGACATGTATAAGCAAAAGATTTGAGAATAAAGGTGCATTGGAAGTCCAAAAAAAAATCAACTTCTATGCCCCAAGTCGTCGAAAAGAAGTTCAGCAATATCAATGAAGCACAAAAGAAATTTTTGCAAATGAAAAAGATCCCCTAAAGGAAATGCAACTGATGAAAGTAAGGAGATTTTCTACTTTGAGTTGCTGAAAGAATAAAACGAAAACTCTTATTTTTGGCTTGATGTTTTCAGTTTACAAGGAAAAAAAGAGGGAATGAATCTAAGCCATTGAAGTGATTGGATGGTCGTGATGGTGCACAAAAATTCGAAGAGGCAGAGAGAAGTCAGAGGACGGATTATTTTCCACGAAAAAAAACGGGTGGACGTAATAATTGCATAACAACAACTTTAATATGCAATTTTGGGATGAATATTAAAAAAAGTGAAGTCGAGGGGGAGTTCGAAAACCAATTATTGTGAGAATGTCCATTTGATTATACGAAGAGCAAGAAATTTGTCAATAAACATAGGTAGATTATTCAATCAATTTAAAAGGCATAAATCGTCTCGTGTTCTTATATTTTTAATTTTACTTTTTCTGTTTTTTTAGAATTTTAATAATTTTGCAGGAAAAATAAATATATGATTGGTTTTTAGTTTGCCAAAATCATCAATTAACATTAACTTTACAATATTATAAATGCCATTTATCATAATCTTTTTAAAATATTAAAAAAAAATAAATCAAGAGACAATCTAAATTCAGTAATTAAACATTATTTTTTAAAACCTTAATTTTCTTATTGTTTTCCTTTACCTATATACCTTGTTATTATTATTATTATTTTCTTTTTTACATCTCTTGGAAATATATGGATAACCATTTTCTTTTCTTTTCTGATATTATTATTATTTTTTAAATCTCTTGGAAATTTATAGTCCATTTTTGAGCATTATATGTAGAAATGATTTTCAATCATTTATAATAATTTTCAGAAAAAAATAAAATGAAAATAGCACTTTAGTTAAAAGAATAATATTTGGTTAAAATAAAAAAAAAATTAGAGTAACTATTTGTGGTAAATACAGATCGAAAATGATTATTTCTAAAGTACATAAAAATTCAAGAATATTTTTCTCTAATTAGATATCATATAAACTTTGTTTGGACATGTTTATGAAATAAGAACAAATAAAATTATCGATGTTACGAATATAAATTATTATATTTATTTATAAATAATGTAATATAATAATAAATTAATTAGATGAAATATAAAATTATTAGAATAATATTACTAAAAATTTTGAATAATTATTTTAATTTGTATTTTAAGAGATGAGGTATTTTTTATAGGGTAAATAATAAATTACATAAATTTTTTAAATGACCGAGAAAATCCAAAAATTTTACCGCAGGGCAATGAAAATGAAATCAACTTTCCAGCTTATCAGTCAAAAGTCAAACGAGTAATTTGTTTTTCATTTGTTCTTCTTCCTAAGACAGCTCATCTTCAAAATCCGTTCATTGTTCACTCCTTCCTTCCTATTTTCTGCAGCTAAAATCAGAAGTGCCAAAAAATGAAGAGAAAGAAGTGGTCGGAGCTTGAAGAGCAAACCCTTTTGACCAAGTACTCCGATCTCCTCAATTCCGGTACGCTATCAAAGCTCAAGACCCGAGAGAAGAAGTTCCGGCCCATCGCTGACCATGTTAATTCACTGCACCATCTACACGACCCAATTAGCTTCCCTTTCAAGTGGTCCTGGCGCGATGTGTCCATCAAAGTTCAGAACATGAGGCATCAGTATCTGGGTGTGAAGCAGAAGATTAGAATTTCCGATGACGAGTTCAATTGGAAAGATGGGGAGAATCACTGGGAGAATTTCTTGAAATATAAGGAGGTTTTCGGTGATGTAGAGCTTGATGTTAAGGGAAAGAGACTGAGTGAAAGCAACGGCGGTGATTTGTTTGAGGATTGTTGTGATTTGGGGTTTGTGGGGATTGATAGTGAGGATTTAGATGAGGGGGAGGAGGAGGAGGAAGAAGAAGAAGAAGAAGAAGAAGAAAGTGGTCAGAAAATGGAGAGTGAGAGTGAACTTGGGATGGAAAGAGAAGTTGGTGAATTGGGTTCTGTAAAACATAAGAAATTAGCGACTAAGAATCTTGGGTTGCTTCGTGCCAAAGTACTGGACTTGAGAGATGCGGTAATGAGGAGGGAAGAAAAAAGAAGAGAAAGGGAATTTGTGAAAGAAAAAGTTACGATAGAGAGGGAGAAGAAAAGAAGAGAGATGGTGTTTAGGAAGGAAAGAGGAGGAGATGAGAGAGAGGAGGGAATGGAGAGTAAACAAATGGAGTTGGAAGAGAGGGAGTTAAGGTGGGCAAGGAGGGAATATGAGAGAAGAGTGAGGCTAGAGATGGAATTGGATGAGGAGAGGAGAAGGAGGAGGAGAATGGAGGAGAAGAGGGAGGAGGAGGAAATGGAGTGGAGGGAGAAAATGTTGGGGTTGCAGATTGAGCATGAGAAGTCCATGATGCAAATGCATGCAGATGCTTGCCAGAACCAATTACAGATTCTTGGGGTTATGGCTAGGCTTATTTGTCAATTTTTCGGTTCTGCAAATGATGGATTGGGTGGTGGGCTTGGGGCATTGCCACCACAGGTCTTGCAGAATTTGCAGCATCCTGGAGGAATGGGCGATAGTGGAAAGCCTGATGCCAATTCGCCTTCGGAATTCATGTAGAGTGTAACTCGTTACATTGATGCATTTATAATTTTCTGCAAAGTTCGCTGAAGTTGTGAAATAGATTTATTTTTATACTATAAAATGTTTTATCATAAAATAGATACCTAGAAAGGATGTATATATCTATAACTCTAGTTTCATGTATAAATCTTGAGATTAGTGTTTGCAATTTTTTTGTACAGTACTTAATTATGCAATTTTTGCTTGTTTTCCTTGGGAATGATACTTCTATAAAATTTTCATTTTATGTTCCTTAATGATTCGTAATGGATGCAAACCATTAATGTATTTGTTACAAGAAGAAGATAAATATCAGTATTTTTCTGTGACTTAATAGGCTGTAAATGTGTGTACATTGCTGCCTTTGATGTGTTGACAATGAAGTTGTCTTGATTTGTTCTTAGTATTTTGCTGTCTATTGTTAAAATAATTGACAGAAAACTTCGATATGTGCCAAAGAACAAGTATTCAACAATAGGCAAAAAAAGTTCAAAAAAGAAAAAACAACAACGAAGAGATAGGAAAAACAGATATGGTAACTAAAAGAGCACAAAATGTCATAGCATTGTCCTTCAAAATCCCCAAACCTACTGAAAGGTAATGTATGGTCAGACAACAAAGTTTGCATTTTGAAGTTATTCATCTAATGACATCTTTGAGTCTCCTTCTTTCGGTTTTATGTCTTAGTTTATGCTTTATATTGTAACAAAATTGTGGAGGGAGTGAAAATTTATTTTGTTTCCTAGGTAAAGGATTAGCTTATGAGTACTTTATAGTACTGTTTAGTGGCTGTTCACAGTTGAATCTTGAAGGCCTTTAATAGTTATGTTACGAGACTGGTAAGTGCAGATTTCCTGATTTGAAGCATCAAATATGAGCGGAAATATTGCTGCTTTCAATATTCTCAGACAATCTTATCCTATTCGAAGAGGGCTCACTCCAAAAGTTCTGGATTTCTGGTCATGAAATTGAGTTTTCACAGGGAACTGTGTGAGTCTTCAGAAGAACAGACTGATGATATGTGGATTAGTCATTTTGGAGGGTGAGTTCAAGTCTAGAAGTTTTAGGAATGGCCTCTGTATATTGATTACAATGGTAGAATCTTCAACATGTGGTAAACCTAAAAGTTTTATTTTTTTTGCTTTTCAACCAGGGTTTCCATCTACTTTTCCTCCTTTTTCTGTATTCTTCCCTCTTTTTTCTGGATCAACTGTGGCTTTACTTCTGGATTTCTTTTCCTTCTCTTTTCTTGCTTCAAATTGAGAGTGTCATTTGAGATTGTGATTTGACTCAGTAAAGAAGGATAATTATGGGCTAATTTTGGTTAGAGAAAATTAGGGAGAGACGAGGTTTTGTTGGAAAGGGAGGAGCAAAGGAAAGTATTGTAGTTGTAGCTGAGCAAGGAAAAATAACGTGGAGAGGTGAGTATTCTAGCTCTTTAAGATTGTTCATTCAATAAAACTGGGTGGCAACGGCTAAATGAATTTGATTTTGTATGCTGATTGTTTTTGTAAAGGCTTATACCGTAAATCCGGTTTCTGCCAATTTCCTTGATGTAGATGCACGCATCTTTTATAAAAGAAGGTGATTATCCTAGCTCATGTTGAAAACAAGGATAGAACTAGAACAGGTGGAGGGGTTTAAAGGAGATGGACTGGAGAGTGTGGATACTGGTAGCAGATACCGTTTGAGGTGTATGACATTCAGCAAAAGACAGTAATACCTTCATTCTGCAGAAAAAAAAAAAAAAAAAAAAGAAAAAGGAAAAAACCTTGCCATGAAGGAAGTGATGAATGTGGTTTTCGGAGTCAGAACCAAGTGCATAATTTTGTGGTTATGGGTTGGCTGGTGAATGGCCATTCATAGCATTTTGGGAGCCTGGGAAACAATGAGAAGCATGATGATAACTGGTTCCTGTTTACAAACAAACTGTAAGTCAAACTTCTGTAACTTATATTTTGTTAACTAAGCTCAGACTGGATATTAGTAGAATTATCTTGATGGTTAATGGTTGCTGTGATAAAAGCTTCTATAAAATTGATTTTTTCTTATCACTTCTGTTGCATCCAAATCTTTGCTCAGAGTTATATGATTTTTGATTGGAATGATATCTCCTTTTACCTTGTAGTTAATTATATCCTTGTATCTGCACTGTGATAAAAGCTTCTATAAAATTGATTTTTTCTTGTCACTTCTGTTGCATCCAAATCTTTGTTCAGAGTTACAGGATTTTTTATCAGAATGATATCTACTTTTACCTTGTAGTTAATCATATCCTTGTATCTACACCCCCTCATATGTACCAGGTGGTGAATTAATTGTCAGACCTTTCGTAATATTAGTTTTGTTAACTAGCATCATTGGATTGCTAAATACCGTAAAAATGCAGTGTTACAACACATTTATTAAGTTGTCTGTCTGGTTGATTATTTTCATCATCAGTTGCTAAGAACTTTTCAGGATACAATATCACATTTGGCTTTTTGCAGTGACTAAGAAAATGCAGTAGGGAAAAATAAGTGTCCCATTCTCTGTTTGGGATTTACCCATGTCCTCTGAAAGTTGGAGTTGGGGGTTCCTCATTAGCCTAATAGAACTTTTCTTCTTTTCCTCTGCTCCATTGTTCAAAATGAATCCGGAGAAGCTTATACTGAGAGAGGGTGGATAGCAAGGAAACTAGGGAATAAACACTTCACAACATATGACAAGTGTTCCAGAAGTCAATTTTCATTTTTATCATTCTCGTGTTCACAAATAAAAGCCAGTTTAATCATTCTGACCTTCAGATTAAATCTGACTTTATATATTAAATTCAGTCTGTCGTTTTCACTGCAGAAGGTGGTTTTGTCTACCTGCCAACGTGGATGATGAAGAACTTGAATCCGGAGAATAGGAGCTTGTCAGAGTGAGGAATGGGAAGTACTTGAAAGTTGTCGCTGCATGCATTCTAAGGATTTTCTGCAATTCTGTGATAAGAAAGCAATTCTGAGTAAGATTATTTGAGCACACACATCAATAGAATGCTAAGATTACCGGTGGAATTTTTTATATTAGATTTATAATAAAAAATTGTGAAGTATAGGATGATAATTTTGAGTTGAAGACATTGAATACTATCAAAGTTCAACTGGTAAAATGATGCTGGGATTTAAATAGTTTTTTATTTTATATTTTTATTTTTACATCTTATGTATTAGTCAATGAAAATGACAATTACAAAATAAAGAAATAACTTAGACTGGTTGTCAGCCAACAGTTAGTCATAACAAATTACTGACCGTTAATTCTGTTGATGATAGCGTCTGGTTCTAATAATTTAGTGGCTAGCCTTTGCAATTTGCTTAAATCCACTTTTTTAATAATTAAGCTAATTTATTTCTTTATTAGTATATTTTTTAGATTAATTGATTTTTTTAATTTTAATTTTCTACTAATAGACAGTATTTTGCATTAGGATATAATGCTTTTATGTAATAAATATAATTTTATATTTATGTCTTCACTATCCCTAATTAAGTATATTTTAGATGTAGAATTTACATATTTAAAATTTAAAATAGGGGGAAGAAATATATGTTTTCCAAATTCCTTGAGCACCCACAACTAATAGCATTATTCTCGAACACTAAAGTTTCTATATGATATTAAAATATATGTAAATATGATATCAAAAATTAGTAAATTAAAAAAATATATATATGTAGAAAATATTTCTTACTTGTAAGAAGGGTATATGATTACAATAGAATCAAATATCAAATGATTTTTCAAAATTTTCTCGTAATTTTTAAATTTTTAGTTACATATTCTAAAATTTGTGATACCCATTATAGTATTACCATTGTTTTATAGACTTTTATATATTCCATCATCATATAAAATAATACAACTATCATAATTAAAGTACCAGCAAGAACTAATTAAAAAAATTTTATGCAAAAAATTTATATCTAACTCAAAAATTGAAATTCTAATTTTATAAATTTGTATTTGTATTTTTGTGTCAACTATTTATTAAACTTTTCTATTTAAAATTTAATGGGATATGACTCCATTTGAGATCTGTGTGGCATTGTAGTATGGTGTGGTGATGTCTAATTAATTAAGACATAATTGTTATGGGCTAAAAACTTTAGGGGCCAGTTTGAGATTATTGTAACTTTAAAAAATTTTACTTTCGTTGTAATATTGAAAAAGACAGCTATTAAAAAAAAAAAATTAATTAGTCAGTGTTTGATAAATTTTATTATTGAAAGTATTGTGAATTTTAAAGGCAGTTCAAACGGGTTTAATAAATTATAATGTTAAAATATTATAATAAGGCAAATGACTAAAACAGCCAATATAAATAAAAATTATTTTTATTTATATTATTGTATAAAATTATAAAAAAAAAATTATTTAAATATATAATGATTAAATTTAATTAAATTAATGATCGAGTATATTTAATTTAAACTATAAAATTTCATATGTAATTCAATTTAATCATATCTTATATTAAGTACAATACAAGAATATATATATCATTTATTTCTATCATATCATATTATATTACATTTTTTATTTAAATTTTAATAATATTATTTTTTTCATTAGAGGTGAAATTTATTAATTTGTTTGAGGTTAATTTAAAATTTTTATTATTTATATGAAAATATATTTATGATAAAATTATTTTGAAAAATAAAATTTTCAAAAGTATCTCTTTTCCTATTTCTTAAAAAGGTTTTACTAACTAGTATTCTCAAGGCATTTGTTAAAATTTTTATATTTGATAAGTTATATTTTTTAATACATTAAAATTTATTATTAATTATTATGTTAAATATTAAAAATTATTATAAATAGTACATATAAAAATCTTCGTCAGTAAAATCCTTCTTAAAATCTATTATTAAGTGATCGATTTTATAAAAAGTAATTTTTGAAAAATAAAATTATCAAACGCCTCAAAATAGCCGTTGTCCACTCAAAATCACTTTTGACCATTCTAAGAGCAATCCAAACGGGGCCTAAGTATTAAATAGGATAGGTTTATTCACCTCTAAATTTTTTATATACTTATATATATTTTAATAAAAAATTAATTACTAAATATTTTTAATTTAATTTATTATTATTAAGAATGAATTAACATAAGTATAGTAGTCTTGACACTCATCAATTCACACCCCATCTATAATTTTTATTTTAAATCCTAGATTTCTTCTCTTTAATATTAAAACTAATTCACCTTAAATTCTCGTTAATCAACTTATAGAGAAAAAAAATCAATGTTTGGGAACATTTCTTTTTTCCTGTATTATTGATGTTAAAAAAGTTATAGTTTAAAAATTATTTGGTATGAAGTACATACCTTAATTTTTTTTCATGATTTAACAAGTTTTCTTTTATTTTTAGCCTTTACAATTTAGTTTCTAGAATAAATGAGTGTTGGTATCCCGTTATGTATTTAGATTGGTCATGAAATAGTCAAACCAACCAATCAAATCTACCAGTTATATAAAAACTCACAAGTTATCAAACCTCAGCATCCGAAGATACCCACTCTCACATGAGCTCTACCAAAATCTTATTGTAATTCATCAACGTCAACCTTATAGAAATGAAAGTTGAGTAAAAGCTGAACGAAAGCAACAACAATAAAGATTAACAACATTGGATCTACCACATGCATTTCCTGTTGGCTGAAACAGAAAGTTAACCTTCTATGAATCTATGGGAGAATCGAATCCAAGGAAAAGAATTTCTGATTCAGTTAATATTCTTAATTCACAGCTTTTATTTATTTCTAATTGATTAGGTTGGTGAGAACTTAAAAGCTGACTCCATGGAAGTGGAGTGTTGAGCAACAGCTTTTCCAGATGGGTTAACAACAGATTGAAACGAAGCTGTAAAACAATATTCATAATTTGGTAGGTGGGATTTCGAGAATTCCTATTTTCAATGTGATATTGTATTTCCCTAGGATTATTAATAACCAATAAATTATTATTGTGCATTGATCTATTTCAACCACAACAAGAAGTTCCCAGATTCAGTTGCTTGTACGTTCAGTATTTTACTCATATTAATTTGCAAAATAAACCTTTGTTATCATTAAAAAATTGAGTTAATAACAATTAGAGCTTTCATTGTAGTTGATCATTTTATAAGAAATTCAAATTCATTTTGCAATTTTTTTATATATTTCCTTTATCAAGTACATCCGAAGCCACCGTAGTTTATGAAGAATTGTCCTATGGAAGATGGGAGTCATCGGAATCATATGCAACGCAAGCTACCTACTATACATGCCATCAGCTGTAGTTGGGTTTAAAACAGATTTAATTAATAACACAGTGGGAAGGAATTCGAAGACAAAAGTAACTACAATAGATTATACTATGTTATAATTTATAAAACACTTATTAATTTTTTTTTAAATAAAGAAAATAAAATCAGTAAATTAAAATGGTTGGGTTAACCTTGCCCTACCGATAAGGAAAAGAGTGAATTAGGACGAATGACGAATTACAATATTTCAACCTTATGTAAGGAAATAGACATCTACTTAACGTTAAACAAAGACAATTGATATTCAATACCAAAGTCTTGTTAACATATCCCTAATTTTCAATAGACTACGAAAGGTGGATGACTGTTTCTTTCCACCTTTTTTTTTTTTTTTTTTGATATTTTATTTTAAAAGAATACCCAAAACTTCTCTATATCTATATCAATATAATTCTTTATCGAGACTATTAAGTAATTTTTCATAAAAACGTATTAGGATATTAGATAAAAAATTAGGGAGAACTAATCATTAACTTGAATAAAATATAATAAAAAATAAATAGTAATCACACAAAAATAGAAATATATAATTTCTTCTAAATTCAACAAATTATTCTAGGAAATAATAAATGTTCATTTGTTTTTTGAAAAAAAGGTTTCTACAATAAAATGGTGGATTATGTGACCCATATGACCTACCTAATCAAACTCTTGCAAAACAACCAGTCAAAGTCAACTGTAAATCTTATTCACCTTATCAACTTCTATATCTTTGGTTCCCGGCTTATGGCCATCTCCTCCTCGGTGGGGTTGTTTTGCTCTTCATACCT
This sequence comes from Trichilia hirta, assembly GCA_035221805.1. NCBI lineage: Eukaryota > Viridiplantae > Streptophyta > Magnoliopsida > Sapindales > Meliaceae > Trichilia > Trichilia hirta. The sequence goes on from JAWDEX010000022.1 coordinate 4,157,048, forward strand.
TTTCTTCTCCTTTATCTTCTTCGTTTTCTCCAAATCTTATTCAAGATCATAGAAGACAAGATACAGGAGATACTCGTAAAATTCAATAATGAGGAAACCTTGCTGTGATAAAGAAGGAAACAACAAGGGAGCCTGGACCAAGCAAGAAGATCAGAAGCTTATTGACTACATAAGAATTCATGGCGAAGGCTGTTGGCGTTCTCTACCCAAGGCTGCTGGTACGCGTGAGTACACGCACACACATGTATTCAGATTCTTCGTTTTATGACTAGAAATTAATTGAACAAATTTTTTCATTTTTAATATAACATGTATCAGGTTTGCATCGCTGTGGAAAAAGCTGTAGGCTAAGATGGATAAACTATCTGAGGCCTGATATCAAACGTGGCAACTTTGCTCAAGATGAAGAAGAACTTATCATCAAACTTCATGCCCTCCTAGGCAACAGGTATAGATAGATAGATTCCATTTCTCGATATAGATGGTATATGCAGTTTTCCTGTTGCATTTTTAATAGTAATTGCTAGCTATTTATGGGCTCTTAGGTGGTCGCTGATAGCGGGAAGGTTGCCGGGAAGGACTGACAATGAAGTGAAGAATTATTGGAATTCCCACATAAAGAAGAAGCTGTTGAACATGGGGATTGATCCTAATAATCATAAAGTCAACCAAATTCCTAGTCCTCAGCGGCAAAACCACGTTGCTAGTGTTGTCGCATCAATGAATGATGAGGACTCGTGCAAACCCAAAGCACCTTCTGGTGATAATATCAATAAAAAGTCTGATGCTGGAAGTTGTCTTGAAGATGAAACATCAGCTTCAGCTGGTTCTTCTAACATGAATTTTGATCCCACCATTGCAGTTCCCTCGCTTCCTCTCATACTCGTTGATGAAGAAAAGCCAAAAAATGTGACAAATGAATTAACCACCCTTCTCCTCTTTGGATGAGACAATTAATATTCCTGGGTAGGGACTACTGTGTACTGTGTTTATTTTGGGAATTCGCTTAAAAGGTTGACAAATTTACATATTCAGACAAAAATTAGATGCATACTTAGAAAGAAATTAAAGATGTCTAACTAGTTCTTGATCACGAGATAAGCTAGATCCACTTCATTCATGTAATATTTCGTGATCTGCTTGTACAATCCCATATGATTATTATTATTTTTTTTTTTGTTATTTTGGGAATTTAGATTAATATTTTTAGGAATAGGGTGCACCTTTAAGACGGTGTGCGGTGGAGGTGGGTTGGCTCTTTTTTCGCAGGCCGATAATGTTGGATGGCAGGTCAATAAATTAGTTGATGATATCCTGAAATAATTAAGATGTTATGATTTTATATCTAACGAATGTTATTTGTTTTTATTGCTTAATTTTGCATTGCTTCTATATCTTCTGTTATATATACAAAGCGATAACGTTGCTTACCATAACAATTTTAAATGTATATAAAAAACGCGACACTAATCCATGCAATGCAAACAACGGAAACAAAATTTGCTCTCGGATGATCAGGAGCTCAACTGCCTTTTAGTTTTGGTCATATATTTTGAGCGATTGCATATTTTTTGGTAGATAAAGTGCCTAATCAATTAAAATGCATTCATCGTAATATTGTGCCGACAAATATGAATTACGGTCAAATATGTCGATTAAATTTATGGCTGAATTTAGGTGGGTCAAGAAATTTATTAGGGTAACTAAGAAATTATTTAGGAAATAAGGAAAATTATGTGACCATGAATACAGGAGTGGTAGCCAAAAAAGAATTTGAGGCCAAAAATCGGGAAGTGGTGGAGAAGTAAGTTTACAACTTATTTTTATACCACTATGCCGTAGGATCAAATTTAATTGGTAAAGACAACTAAGAAAAAGTCCAAAATCTTATTCTCTTGGTTTTTAGTGAGAGATATTTGGGTGTCAGGGATTTTAGGAAAGTGAATGGTGAGTGAGAGGCCAACTTTCCTTATGAAATCTCAACTTCTTTATAGTCACTGAACGACAAACTTAGTGGTAAATAATATATAGTGAGTAAGAAATATTGATACTGTGTGATTACAATTACAATTTCGTCGACAAACGACTCATGAGATTACTAAGTTCTATATAATCCGAAAAAATTTAGCACTGAACTCAATTTTCTTTCATTGAAAGGAGAAGCTATACTAGTAGATGCAAACAGACAAAAAAGGTAAGAGCTTTCATTGTCAAAAAGAAGGACATTTAAAGAAGAAATGGTCAGTGAGAAAAGCTGAAGGTATAAGTAACGCGTTATGATAGTAGAAATGCATCTGTAACAGAAAGCTATAATAGCCAAATGCTCTGTCATTCTCTATAAGCAATTCAAATGATTAGTGGGTTCTCGATTCAAAATGTACATTCCATATATGTCCTGGTAAGATTGGTTTTCAACCTATCAGTCCATAATGAGGGTAAAATCCTTATAAAAATTAATAAGGTCTATAAATTGATGAGAATTGACACAGTGAGAATCAAGATATTTGATGAAGTACTCATGAAGACATTAACTAATGTTAAGCTTTCTTCAAAATTGAAGAAGAATTTGAGACGGGTTTAGCAAGTAAGGATTACTTGATGGCTAAAGAATAGAAAGGTTAAAATTTTGTGAACATTCTGTATTTGAAAATAGTGTCAGGTGATACTATTGTCCATACAACTTAATTAGCGTCAAGTAAATATAACAAATTAGGCTTTCAGAAGTGGATAAAATGCTGGGATTATCAAAAAAAACTTTTAGGCTAAATCTGTCAACACAACTTGTTCTTGGTCAACAGATATTTATCTTCGACAAAAGACTCCTCAGGAGGCTTAGTTAGTTACCCCTTCCATGTATGATAATTTGAAAATTTTTATTGTTTTATTTTTTGCTCATGTGAACGAAGGCAAACGTTATTTGATCTTTTTCATCTCAATATTAAAGAGGGGGGAAAAGAACTTTCAAGACTTTGCAAATACACTAGGTTGTCTATATAAGAACGGTCAGCTAAGTATTTAATTAGATGCTTGATCAATTCAAAGAGCAGTTGTTAACGCTGAGTGCCAGAACATTTTACGTCGATCAATTATAATTTACTGAAGTTATTTATTTGAAATTACTTCCTACAGAAGCACTTGGGGTTGGGGATAAACCCTATCTGAATTGAAATATTATTAAATATTCTGAAATCATAAATGAATTTCCGTTTTATTTCAGAATTTTGCTCCTTTCATAAGTTGGAAGTTATAATTACCTACTTTATAGGCCAACAAACAGTCAAACTTCACTATGTAACTGAAACAAAATTCTGTGTGATTTATTAGTTTAGCATTACATATGTCGGGTGATATATATATATATATATATGGGTAGATGCATGCAAATCACATGCAATGACAACAATAAAATTAGAAAAATTTCTAAACCTATAACTAGCTTTAAATATATAGGATTTATTTACAATAAAATTAATGAGAGTGTAGAAAGTACGTAATGTTTTCAAAAGTTATTTTTGGAATTTATTTTCAGAATTAAGACAATCTCATGTGTACTAACCATCTAAAATTTGAAAATTGTTTTCATTGAAACTTCATCGTTAATGAAATTCCTATCTCAAAAACTTAAAATATAAGTAGCTATTGTGAGAAGAAAGACAATAGTCTTAGTTTTGCAGTTTAAGAACACAGTAAAAAATAATGAGAAAAACAGTAAAATCGTTTGGGATATAGTATGACAAATGTATTGACTTTTTTATTTCATAAGAATTCAATTTTAACACACGTCCCATTATGAGCCAATTGAATTTTTTCTGTAAGATCTAAAATTTAGCATCGAGGAACAATTAATCATAATTAATATCAACAGCTTAAGTCAAAAGATTTAATGATACTATTAAAGACTTGAAGAAATCGAAATAAGGTAGGACCAAAAAGAAAACCAGCCATATTCTACTTACACTTGTTCAGTTGATATGCAATGGTAACAAACCTTTAATAAAGCTCATTCCCAATTAGTCCAAATTAAAGGTTGTTGGAATAATTGCTTTTCAGAAAAGTTTGATCCCATCAAACAAACTTGTGCTTAGATCACTAAAAGAGTCAATAATAGAAATAGTTGCCATTTCATTTCTCATATCTCAAAACACACCGAATAGGTGATTCACAATTGCTAATTGTACAAGTTAAAATGATACGTTTGAAAGGAAGCAGCGCTACATAAACGTATAGAACCACTCATTGCACTATTTTTTATTAACATAATATTTTTACTATTAAATCAATCCGTTTTTAATAATCTTATTGGACATAGGCTTATGGTAAAATGAGGCACCTATAATTAATTTACCCAATCCAATTCATGTAAGTATATCATAGCATAAGAAAAAATTATTTGAGTTATTATATAATACAATTAACTTATTAGGACAAGGATTAGTAGAATTTATATTCTTAATTAAACTAAATATTTCAAAAGCATAAATAAATAGGAAATGTTTTTACTCATTGAAAAAGTGAGAAAATTTATTCCAGAACCAATTAAATAATGAAAAATAATAGATAAAGAGCATAATAGAATTATAATTAAAGAAAAAGATCCTGCATTTTGAATTGAGGAGCTTTTCTCTAACATGATTTACTTTTGATTCAATATTATAACATTCAATTTTTAAATTGAGTGTATTTTTGTTAGTTTTGTGAAATACATGTTCAGGTATCAATTTTTCCTTCATGTTTGATTTATTAACTTTCTATTAAATTTACCAAGTGATTTGGAAGGATTTAATGAAAATTTGATAAGTTTAGAAAATTTTTTCATGAGATATCATTCGCACACTTGAGTTTTTGAGCTAAATTTTTGTTAATCCAAGAATTTAATTGATGAAATATTTATTTTTATTAAAAAAAGACAGAATAAGAATTTTATAAAAATAAATTTGAGAAAAACTCAACTTCATATGAGGAGAATCAAAGCTGAGAATTTAAAAGTCAAAAAATGGGATAGCATAGGAGAAATGGATCAAAAATAGAGAAAAACTGGCCTAATGGAGCTACCGCCAAATCGATGCTAGACCTAGTCAGATTAGGATGTTTGACGTAGGATTTGGCAAGATCGGTCGCCGAATTTTCCTCCCTTGGTGGCAAACGGCGTCGAATATGATTTTTCTCCTAGTAAAATGCCATTTTCACCCTTTTTTAGATTCTTCCTTTTCCATTACCATTAAGGACATTTTGATATTTTTATTAGCCTTTATAAAACCCAAGAGAAGGAAAGAATCGATTATTTTTCCCCTCCCCTATTCTCTCGACCCTTTTTTTTTTTTTCCTTTTTCATATGCAACTTCTTCCTCTCCTCTCAATTTGTTTTTTTTTGTTTTCAATTAAACTTTTTTTTTTTAATAAATCACAAATATACATCACCTTCTACGTGTAATAAGTTATATTTTTGAATTTAGTAGAGTATTTAAGCTGGATTGAGAGATGGAATTTCGAAACAAATTAAGGTTTTAGTAATTGATGATGCTTGTAATATTCTTAGGTCTTAATTGACCTATTGGTAAGTTTTTAATGTGTTTTAAGTATAAAATTGTGGTTTAATTAAAATGTTAAATTAGAGTTTACTATTTATTTGGAAATTTCATTATTTTAGGCATAAAATTTTGAAATTAGTTAGGATACGTTGATTATAGGTTAAAATTAATTGATTAAAGGTTATAATACAATTAGGTGTATATATTATTGTATATAGTTACTATTTCTTCAAGAATGTTCGAATTAGAGAGTCAATTTTGCTTATAATTTTGTGTTAGAAATAATTGTGATAATATAAAAATGACTATGAGATTTTATTTAGTGAAAATTAGATAAATGGCCAGATAGTTGTACTTTAAGATTTTTGATTCGATAAAATCAAAAACTTAGATAATATGTTTGTTTTAAATGGATAGAAAGATTAATAAATGTGCGAAATAGAGTTACAAATAAAATTTTAGATAGTTTAGATGAGTAAAACTTAAAATTTGAATAATACATATTTGAATAGAAATATTCTAGTACTATGCATATGAGGAGGATATAATAAATTGTTAATGATAGTATTATCAATGGTATGATTAACAATGTGTCATATAAAATTCAACATTGCGTGATACAAGTCAAAATGATTAGAGGAATACTAAGGCTCTTGGACGCGAAGAGTAAAAAAAATGTATACCCTCTCCAGTTATGACTGGGTTTCACTTTTTTTTTTTAATACTTCTAAAATATTTTATGAAAAAATTACATTTTATGAACTAGAAAATAGTTTTATGTATTATAGTTTTGAACTAATATAAATAGCCTGATGATTTATATTGTAGTGGTTTGTAAATGAGGCATGAGACTAAAATTATGATAATGTTTTGTTAATGTTTCAATTTGAATATTAATATTTATTTATAAACAATTATGACTTGAGTTTCATAATGTATATAAATTTATGATATTAAATTTTATTTATGATATTTAGACCAAAAAAGTTATATAAGGGATAAAATTGTGGCTACAAGGTTAAGTAGCCTAGGAAAGATTGAAGCAGTAGCCATTATAGATAACTTATGCATTGACAGGGTTAGTACAAGGAAGGAGTGTTAGTGGTGTATGCTCTAAAATCATTCGTGTTGTCGATTTTGGGGATATTGTATTAAGTTATTGTAGAATATGTATTGTACATATTTATTAATAATGAAAGTGTTTCAATTCATATGTATAT